>CAUDNR010002269.1:0-10015 GCA_958430865.1 Entrophospora sp. SA101 | reverse complement strand
TAATAAAATTTTTAGTTTTTGTTATGTCACTTTATTCAATTATTTTGGATGATCTGCAAGTGTCCCTATACTTTTGACCAGGAAGTGTATATTAATATATTAATAATTTTTGTTGCCAATAAAGATCTGCAAGTTTGTGTTTTTTAACAGTTAATAAGTCATTAATAGAGTTATTAAGTACTTAATAACTTGGTCATTCATCAAAATAATTTTTACACCCATCACTAATTGTAATGATTATAATAAATATTCTCCTAAAATTGCTTTTGCTGCTTCTTCTCTGAAATTTTCTTTGCTGCTCTCACACTTTAGTAACAGATAAAAAAGCATACATAATAAGTATTTGTTATTATTATATTCATTGTGCAATTTGATAATTATAAAATATTTAATTTACCATTTGTTCCCTCTGCTCTTTTCTAACAGTTGCAAGGTTTTCTTTTGTGGATAACTACATGATTTCAACTTTATCCATCTATACATTATACAAGTTAAGTAATTATTTAAATATAATTTGCTTACACTTCTTTTTTTTTTAGTTTTATGATATAATAAATCCATTATACTGTATTAATAAATCTCCACAAAATTTCAAAATCTATCTCGTCCACCAATATTACACCTACAGTTATAATAAAAATAATATCAAACGAAAGCTTGAAACTCGCTCTTTCACTTAATGGTTGTAGATTTTTATAAAATTTATGAAATTTTTTCATTATTCTTGTTTAAAAAATTTTTTTTGAGCATATTATTTTTTTTAAACAAAAAATTAAAAAAATAAAACCATTGTTTTGAAGTATGTGTTATGTAATGTTCATATATCAAATTTAAACAAAGGTTTATTTTACAAATCTAGAGGAGATAGAGTTTGAATTTTCATATTGAAAAAATTTACATATATTGATCGGCGAAAAATCCGCACATATGATTTTTTTTATATTTGTGGTCAACTATGTTTGTGTTTATTATAATTTGTAACACCCCAATGATTTACTATTGATTTATCATGCAATTCCCCCTACCCTTAAATATTTTTTTTAAAGATGTCGAAATCTATGACAAAAAAAAGAAGTAAATCAAACAATTGGGAGGTGGTTGCTGGGCAAGTGTTTTAAGGATGGTGGTGGTGGTTATTGCCTGACACTCATCATCACTCTAGTTAACATTAATAAAAAAACTCTTTGAAATAAATTTGCTAAGATAAATACTTCTCAAAAAATTAATTAAAAAAAAAGATCAAAGGAATGAGTTCTTCTTGCTTATACTGGTGATTTAGATACTCATGTATCCTTGTTTGGCTCATTGAACAAGGTTATGAAGTTCTTGCCTATTTAGCTAACGTTGGTCAAGACAAAGATTTTGAAGTAGCTAGAGAAAAGGCCTTAAAAATTGGAGCAACTAAAGTTTTTATTGAAGTATGTAAATTGGATTTATTTATTATGTACAATGATGGTTAGTTGACGATAATTGACTTATTGATTAATTGATCAATTTGATTTTAAACATTTTAGGATTTAAGAGATGTTTTTATTGACAAGTTCATTCTTCCTGCCATTCAAGCAAATACAGTATGTGGAGTAAACTAAACCTGGCTTTTAAAAAATTCACCAATACATATATTTTTTACAAATTGACTAATACTTAAATAATTTTCTGTTTGTTAGAATATCAATTTGTTGGGTATTTCACTTGCTCGTCCACCAATTGCCTGTCGCCTAGTAAATATAATTTAGTTTTTATTCATCATTACCCTTGAATATGATGGATGATCTTTAATTTTTGATTGTTTATTAGATCAAACTTGCAATTCAAGAAGATTGACAATATATTTCTCATGGATGTGCAGGAAAAGGAAATGACCAAGTTCATTTTGAATCAGCATATTTTGCTTTAAAACCTGATGTCAAGATTATTGCTCCATGGAGAATTCCAGGTTAAAAATTATCAATTTTTTATAAATTATTCCAACAGTAATTATTTATATCATTGTTTATTGTCATTTTAAAATTTATTTTTAGAATTCTATAATTGTTTTCCTGGGTTATGATTATACATGAAGTCAAAACTATTTTGACCATTTGCAGATCTGGTCAAAGTAGGGTCAAAATAAGGTCAAAACTGATTTTTACTATGTAGTTGCCTCAAGTCAAAACATTTTGACTTTGGGGTTTTAATTTCGACTTCGTGTATAGTTGTAATAGGACTGGGAAACTCTATAGTATGTGACCGCCAAATTAAATGGCAAATCATATTAATGTGAATCTTAGTTTTTTATAATTATGCAAATCAATTTTCCAAACACATTTAAAAAATTATTAATAATGCGAATCGAAATCAGCCAAGGACTAAGGATACCGGCTGCAACTTTTGATGATGGTTGCTACCACCTTTGCGTCATATAAAAATGATTGCAACCACTGGTTGCAACCACCTTTACGACCATTTTGTTTCCTTTTTTGGATTGCGACATGGAACACTACCAAGGACATATGAAAATTATCTTTATTAATTAAAAATTCCAAATGCCAAGTAGCTTCAGCTTCTAATGCTCTTTTAAACTATTGTAGTTCAGATTTAGAAAGTTTTCTTCAAGAAAAAGATTTGTTTGCAGGAAATTTTTGAGGGAAAAGTTGCTTTGCAATTATTTCAGGTTTTTTACCACCTCCAAAATTAGCTGGACTATTTATAACATAATCAATATACTCCAAGTCACAAAGACCCTTGCATATATGTAGATTTTGATCTATATTATTATCATCAATGATATGTTCTTCATGGTTACTTTTTGTAAAGAATGCTTTGACACTAGGTTGACTATTTATTAAAAAATTACAATTATTACTCTCGGAATGTCTTTTAACAAAAATGTCAGTATGACTAGAATGTCATTATAACTATACTTGCCACCCAAAGTACTACCCAGTCCCAAATCCCAAATAGGTTAAAACTATTTGGGACTTTTACTCTCAAAAATCCCAATTGTCAAAAATGTCCCAAATCCCAAAGCTGTCCCAAATCCCAAAGCTGTCCCAAATCCCAAAGCCGTTCCAAATCCCAAAGCTATCCCAAATCCCAAAGCTGTCCCAAATCCCAAATCCCAAATGTCCAAATGATCCCAAATAATCCCAAATCCCAAAATGTTCAAATCCCAAATCCCAAATAAAAGTCATGTGTTCTAAATTTGATCAGTTGTGTAATAATAAAAAAAAAATTTTTTTCTTTTGCTGTAATAATAAAGGAAAAATTTTAATGTTTGTAGGTGAGCTTTCTTTTACATTTTATTTCTCTTGTGTTGAATTACATTTATAATTAATAATAATAATTCATTTATTTATTGCATTAGTGATAAATTTACATCCGGAAAATATAAAAAATTTTTACACGTGTCAATTGTAAGTTTAATAATAAAAAAGTGTAAAACTTACGTCGGTACTGTAAGATTTACACAATATTACGTCGGCATCGTAAGATTTATGCAAGTTTACGCTAAATTAATTTCCTGATGTATATTTAAATTGAAGTTTGGTTTTTTTTTTGTTGAATTACACCTAATGTAATTTTATCACGAATATTTATTACTAAGAATTATGTCAAATTCATCAAATTCCAAACTAGCAAGGTATTTGTTATATATATTATCACTAATTTGATTCATTGGAATATATTATATTTATTAATTTATTTGTTCAAATTTGGTAACAATAGTGTTGCAGAAAACAATCAAGGAAGTCATATGTCTAATAATGACAATGAATTTTATCAAATTTCGGACAGTCACAATAATACAATTATTAATATTAATGGTCGTCCAAAAGATAAAGTTTGGCAATACTTTACTTCTATTGATGATAATCATAGAACACACAAAGGTGCTGTTTGTACATTCTGCTCAACTTCATGGAAACGAGGAAAACCGCAAGCTTTAAAAACACATTTAGCACTTCATTGCAAAGCTAGAATACCAAGAGAAATATGTATTGAATATTTACATATGATTAGTGAGGAGGAGATTGAGGATACTGAAACTACATCTACTCCAATATCAACAACTACAACACATCCAAATAAAAAAAATCAAATCTAAGAATAATCAAAAAAAAATTAACACTTATTTTGACTCGGATGGAATTGATGATGCTAAAATAAAACGTGTAAATCAAGCTTTGATTCAGTGGTTTGTTTGTTCTGGGATACCATTTGTAGCAGCAGATTCACCATTTTTTATTGACTTTACCAAATCTCTTTGTTATGGTTACAATCCACCACATAGAACAACTTTATCTGAGTCATTATTGAATTCAGAAATTGCAAGGATTACATTAAAAATAGATAATATTTTAAAAATGCTACAAATCTTACCTTATGTATGTGTATTTATTAATTTATTTGTCAATGTAATTTTTTTAAAAATTTTTATTTTTTTTGTAAACTTTTAATAATTCAATATTTACATATAAAGGTGTTGATGGTTGGTCTTCACCACTTAAACAAAGTATATATTCTTTTGTTATCTTGTTACCAGATAGAAAGCAATACATCTATTCAATTGAAGATTATTCTTCCCATAGTCATGCAAGCAATTTTAATGCTGAAAAAATTATTCATATATTGGAACAAGTGGGTCCTGAAAAATTTACAGCTATAGTAACAGATGCTGAGGCTGCTATGATGGCTGCCAAACGTATTGTCACCTCTACATTCCCAAATATTTTATCAATAAGATGTATTGCACATCATATTCAATTAATTGCCAGTGATATTGTAAAGGTAGATTGGGCAAAAAATACATTGCAAAACATACAAAAAATAATTACCTTTTTTCAAAACAATTATCAAGCAGGTTCAGCATTACGTGATGATATAATTGAATCATTAATAACTGGTGGTTATTTGAAGACAACTGTAAAGACGCGCTGGTCAACAGCATGGGATGCATGTGAGTCTATGATACGTTTAGAAAGTAGCATAAAATCTGTAAGTATTATTAATGTAAAGTCAAACACACTTTTTTAAAAAAATTAAAAATTATTTTCTTTAAGGTTTTAGAAGCTGAACCAGAAATTTTTAGAAATGCAGTCAATGTTCGAAGTTTGATACATAATCGTCAATTTTGGATGGATGTCAATCAATTACATGCAGTGTTAAGTCCAATTAAAAAAGCAGTAAAAGATGTTGAATTTACATCTACTACAATGGCAGATGTCTTTATGGAATTGGTAAAACTTGCAATATCAATTAAAGAAATTCCTACATTAATTAATAATAATCCATTTAAGCAAGAATGCCATGGAATTTTTAACAAACGCTGGAAACAATTTGACACTGACATATATATATTGGCTTTTTCCTACACCCAAAACATTGTGGTAAGTTAAAATAGTTTTCATTTAATACAGTAATAAAGTTTTAATAATGTAAACTAAGATTTATTTTCTATAAATATGAATAGCTGATTTTTTAAGTTTGAAATTTATAAAAATACAATTAAAACTGCATTAACACTTTGGAAACAATTTGGTGGTGGTGCAACTAGTGCTGATATCTTACGTACACAATGTCATTGTACAAAAATAGAGAACCACCTTTTCAAGAAAGGTTTGTTGAATCAGTTGATAATGTTCAGAATTGGTGGAATTCTTGTGAATTAAGAAGAAATGAAGATTTCATTCGTGTTTTAGCTTTAAAATTAGCTGCCATTACTCCACATAATGGGGCCTGTGAACATATTTTTTCTATTTTAAGTTGGTACACAGGGAAACGTAGAACCAAGTAAGTATACATTTATAATTTAATTATGTAATTATTCTTGATTTTTCCTTTATATATATACTTATCTATTATATCTTATATTAGAATCAACGTAGCACATTTAGAAAGCATGGCAAAAATACACTCTTTTTTAATTACAAATGCACGAAGTGAATTGAAATTTGTTAAAACAGAAGTTTCACAAGAACAATTATCAAATACATTTGATGAAATAGCAAATGCTATAATTAATGATGATGAAATGTTTCAAAATGATGATAATGGAGATAATTTAGTTGACGATCCTGATGATAGTGATGATGTTTGGACATAAGTGAGGAAAATACTTCATGTTTATACATAGAAAATTTTATTGACTTAAATCATGAATTATTAACAAATAATGTTGATAATGATTTAACTGATGAATTTGTTGAACATGGTGATGTTAATTTTGATATTGATGAAATATTAAATAGAGTAGAAAGTTAGATTGTTTGATGGGCTAATTTTTTTTTGGACCTTTGTATTTTTATGGTTTTTATAACAAATTTACAATAAATTTTTGCTAACAATGTGTTTTATGAGACAATAAAAGAATATATCTGTTGCTTTGATCTGTATATAGTACTATTGTCCATTTTGGGATTTGTACCACTTTTGACATTGAGATTTGGGCGTGGGATTTGGGATTTGGGATTGGGACTTGGCCTTTTGAGTTTGGGCAGCAAGTATAATTATAACGGGAGTTCATATAGAAGTCATATGAGAATCATTATCACATGATTTCATAATTTTATTTTTATTATACATATATATATTTTATTTTTATTTCATTCATGTTTTATCAGGAAATTTAAAACTTACACTGGGTCAAAATTGACCAGCATTATACAGAAGTGTTATCAGAATTTTCCATGGTGCCAGTCAATCTTGATCCCGGCATAAGTTTTATTTCCTTATGTTTTTTCAGAAATGAGAATGATTTTGATTGGTTCTCCATTATACTGACATGTTGTTATAACAGAATAAATTCTATATTTCTAAAAAAAGTTGACAAATTATGTCATTATACTAGTATAACAAGATAAATAATAGGTGTCATTTAATTTCGTCATTCGTAATTGATTTCATTACGCGTAATTGATTTCGTCACGCGTAATTGATTTTGTCGCCCGTAATTAATTTCGTATTGCGTTTTTGGCAAAATAATTACCATTGCATGTATAATCATAAGGAATTCTTTTACTATTTTTAGTTTGAATTTTCATTTTTTTTTATTAATAATGCGAATTATAGTGTAACTGATGACATTTTTCATTTCTCTATGTTTGCGAATTCAGTGTAACCGAGGACATTTTTTCCTTTGAATTATATAAAGGTGGTGACCTTTTCCATTTTCCATTAATCGAATCTATAGTGAGGCCGTCACATTTTTTTTAAAAAAAGTACTTTCGAATCATAGTGTTGGCGGTCACATTTAATAGAGTTTTCCCGATCCTGTTGTGATCCACTTCTTGTTATGCAGCCGAAAAAGGCATACCTATTGTTAAAGAATTGTGTTCAAAAAATGGTAATTTATATAATATCTCTCATGAAAGTAAGTATTTCATATTTATCAATTTTGGAAAAATATTTATTAAAATTATTAATTTTATACTTGCATATGCATATAACATATTATTTTCAGGTGAAATACTTAAAAACCCTGAAGATGCTCCACCAAAAGACATGTGGAGTATGACCATTGATCCGGAAGATTCTCCTGATGAATCTGAACAAATTGTAAGTTATTTCCTTTTGTGTATTCAAATATATATATATTCATATCATATATATGCACAAATATAAAATAACAAATGATTCATATAATCATATATTTAAATAAATTTATAGATTATTCATTTCAAAAAAGGAAAGCCTGTTAAGCTCAGGGTTGGCAAATGTGCTGTCCATTGATGGTCTATTGGTGGTCCATTGGGTCCATTAGTGTAACACTTTAACCATATTTAGTATTCTATTAATGACCAGTCCAAAATCCATCTGTTCTCAATGGACCAGTCAATTTTCCAACCCTGGTTGAGCTTATTAATTATAATAATAAAATAGAAAAAACAATTCTGTTGATTTATTTATCTATTTAAACAAATTGGCTGGTAGTCATGGTATTGGTCGGGTTGATATGGTTGTTGAATCGAGATTGCTAGGGTTTTTATTCATGAATATCATGAATATCATTAAGGGGTTACACATTATTAAAACAGCAAAAAACCCCTTAAAAACATGAGTTGATCACTTGATTTTAATAGTGTGTGACCCTGTGTGACCCCTTATGATATTCATGAATACAAACCCTAGAGATTGCTAGGATTGAAATCTCACAGATGTTACGAGTCACCTGGAGCCACAGTATTGCATGCTGCATATTCAGATCTTGAAAAGATCACAGTAGATAGACAAGTCCGTCATCTCAAGGAATCAAATATTGATATTCCTTATGGAAAAATTCTTTATGATGGTCTTAATTTTTCATCCAAGTGCAAATTCCTTTTACATTCACTTGAACACATACAACAGAGTGTTAATGGTGAAGTTAGAGTTAAATTATATAAAGGTAATATCATTATTCAAGGTTGTAAGGCTTATGAAATAGAAAAGGAACCTAATGAAATTTCAATGACTGAAATAAACACATCTAATTATAATGGTAATTAATTAATTTTTCATAAATTCATTTTTTATTTACTAACACTAATCAATATTTAAAAATATCATTCCATCCAAAAAATGTCCAATAGACAGTTGATAAATGAAAATATTCATCATTTGAAAAAGATGAAATTGAAGAGAAAGAACCAAAAAAACAAAGAAGCAATTGAGTGGCATCATTTATAAATATAGAATAGCAATCTTTTTTTAATATATGTGTGTATAAATATATAATAATAATATGTGTATAATTGGCATTAAATAAAAAAACAATAATTAGCATTTTAATATTAAATTCTTGTATTGTGAAAAAAACAGCATTGTATGATCATATCATTTATTAAAATTATTTTACCTGGGCATGATGAGAGTCTATTGTTGTTTTTGCTTCACCTGGTTCTAAAAATATCCATCCTTTAATATCAATATCATACCTTTCTTTCCATTTTAATACAATTGTCATTAGCTCAGAACAATGATAATGTGGCCCATTGTCAGAAATGATTAATCCATTTGGGTTTAGGATCTATAGTTTCAAAAACTACATCAAAGCAAGATGCAGTAAACCAGGCATCTTGTTTTGTATCTGTAGACCAATGATCATAGGCTGTTAATTTAAATAGATTATCATCAGTTGTCAAACTTGCAATTCAAGAAGATTGACAATATATTTCTCATGGATGTGCAGGAAAAGGAAATGACCAAGTTCATTTTGAATCAGCATATTTTGCTTTAAAACCTGATGTCAAGATTATTGCTCCATGGAGAATTCCAGGTTAAAAATTATCAATTTTTTATAAATTATTCCAACAGTAATTATTTATATCATTGTTTATTGTCATTTTAAAATTTATTTTTAGAATTCTATAATTGTTTTCCTGGGTTATGATTATACATGAAGTCAAAACTATTTTGACCATTTGCAGATCTGGTCAAAATAGGGTCAAAATAAGGTCAAAACTGATTTTTACTATGTAGTTGCCTCAAGTCAAAACATTTTGACTTTGGGGTTTTAATTTCGACTTCGTGTATAGTTGTAATAGGACTGGGAAACTCTATAGTATGTGACCGCCAAATTAAATGGCAAATCATATTAATGTGAATCTTAGTTTTTTATAATTATGCAAATCAATTTTCCAAACACATTTAAAAAATTATTAATAATGCGAATCGAAATCAGCCAAGGACATATGAAATTTATCTTTATTAATTAAAAATTCCAAACTCCAAGTAGCTTCAGCTTTTAATGCTCTTTTAAACTCTTGTAGTTCAGATTTAGAAAGTTTCCTTCGAGAAAAAGATTTGTTTGCAGGAAATTTTTGAGGAAAAAGTTGCTTTGCAATTATTTCAGGTTTTTTACCACCTCCAAAATTAGCTGGACTATTTATAACATAATCAATATACTCCAAGTCACAAAGACCCTTGCATATATGTAGATTTTGATCTATATTATTATCATCAATGATATGTTCTTCATGGTTACTTTTTGTAAAGAATGCTTTGACACTAGGTTGATTATTTATTAAAAAATTACAATTATTACTCTCGGAATGTC
>CAUDNR010002258.1:70196-88800 GCA_958430865.1 Entrophospora sp. SA101 | reverse complement strand
GATGATCTGGACTTAGAGAGGCTACAGCTATATTCTAGTGAAGTTTCAGAAGCAACGGGCTCTGTGTAACCACCTGCCTATTATACAAATGACTGTTGGATGGAATGAGTGTCCATTATGCTCTGATTGTTACAATAAACCAAATTCATACATTTGTGAAAAAATTTCCAGAAATCCATTATTCTAGACTTTTGTAATATCTGAATGAAACCAGAGAAAATGCCAACAACCATTTAAAAGGGCAATATTAATATAGAGAAATTATTGTTTTTAGTGATTCCACTTTTATTGTGTTTTTCTAGTAAAATTATTCTTTATACAAATCATCAATAGTATTTTATGATATCAATACAAAGAGAGAATTCTTGGAAAAAGTGATTGGCATGAACAATTTAATTGTCATGATCAAAAAAAAATCTATTAATTAGGCTGATATCCAAATATATATTGCTTGTAACCGATTTATAATTAGTTATAAGTAATTATTAAATGGTTATTGAATCTTAACTAATTATTAATGGATCTGTTGTACGTGAAAATGAAATTATGTGAATTCGCAATTCACATATGTGAAATTCAAATTTACATACATGAAATTCAAATTAGCCAATCAGAATTTCACCCCACTCCATAATATTTCAATTTCACATACAACAAATCTAAACATTAATTGAATCATTTGATCAGATCTTAACTAAACCTTAAATAATTAATAATTAGACTTCTGTCATATCATAGTTCCAACATTCTCACATGATGCTCTGTTATTATAAACCCCATACATATGTGAAATTTAAAAAAATAAAATAACTTTATTGATGTTAATATGTATTTTTGCATTGCAAATATCCACACATGTTGTACAATATAGAGAACTAAGAAATAAGAAATAAGAATTCAATGATTCATTTTTATTTAATGATTTAATCAAGTAAAATACAAGAAAGATACAAGAATAATAATAGGTGATAATGCATCATCATGATGCTTTCTTTTTCCAACATTTATTATTCTTGGTAAATTTCATAAGTAATCCTTTCTTTTCTTAGATAAGTTTCTAGTGTCTGAGTATCATTTATTTTGAAAATATAAGGAGTAATTTTTTTACCTTGTTCTTTTTTTAGAATACTTCTAATGGTGCTATAATTCTTAGGTTCCATAGTAGATCTTATATAAATGAGTTTCATATCAACTATTTTTATATAGGAGTGGACGGTTAAATTATAATTACAATGCAATTGTGATAATAATGACTAAATTTTGAACCCTGAATCCTTGATAACACTAATGTTCACTTTGTCTTTTTTTGTTGCAGTATGCTCATATAATGTATTTTTGAATGTTTATTTAATATAAAAAATAATATAGCAAAGTTTTTGTTTCCTTTTAGCATAATGGGAAATTTGAAATGTTACACTAATTTTTTATATTGTGCAACGTAGCTTTACAATACACGGCAAACATTCTGGCAATAAAAAGTAAGTGATAAACTGGATTTGAATTGGATCTGAACTTGATCTCCAATTTAGAGAGGTAACAACTATATACTGGCGAAGTTTCAGAAGCAATGAGTTCTGTATAACGTTTCGTGTAACAACAAACTTCCACTATGCTTTTCCTTTTTTGTTGATCGAATACCCCAATCAATCAATCATTACAGTATTTGGAAATTCCAAATTTGGTTGGTATATTCCCTGACTGTATCACCCACCATACGTTTTAAAATGTATATACAAATACGCGTTCTTTTAAAAAAAATTTTTTTTTTTAATTATTACTATTTCTTTTTATAATATCTTAAATGGAAGTAGATTGTTCAACTCCTGTTCCTCGTCGTATTAAACGTAAAATAAGTGAGTCAGGTAGCGATAATAATGAAAGTGAAGAATTCAATTTTAATAGAGCTTGTAAAAAAGTTTCTCAGCCTGTTACTACTAAAAAAAAAAGCTCTGGTTAGAATTTTGTTTTTTCTTTGGAATTTATTATAAAAATTTATATATATATATTATGCGCTATTTGTCAATAATTATAATTATAATATCAATATATATACATAGTAAACACAAAAAGATTTTATGTTTTCATGGAAAATGAGGTAGAAGAACATGAAAAATTAGAACTTATAGGTGAAGATTCATTCAATGAAGGATGTCCTCCCGACGGCTATGATAACGTGAATTATACTATACCATGCCGTACACTTGATAATTTCATAATATTTGATGTAAACAATAAAAATCGAATTGCTAGTATTGAGGAAATTGATGATCTAGGGAAGGAATTGCATGCCGCGGGAATAGTAAAAGCAATATATGTCGATGAAGATGATGAAGAACTTATTGAAGATGAACTTAGTGAGGAATTAAGACTTCCTGATCAACAATTTAGAACCACTACTATATTCCATTTTCAAATCGAACAACTTGAAAATAGTAAAAGGTATTTATTTATTCTTTGAAAAAGAAAATCATACCTTATTTATCTAACAACAAAATTTAAAATTTATCTTCATTATATTTGTAAATCATAGCGAAATTTGGATACGAACGCAATTTGCCTTTTATAAATTGCTTAAACCAGCTGAAGAATATCTTAGAACTTTTGAACCTATCTATAAAAAAATTAGAGCCGCGAATTTAACAATTGAAACGCTGGCTTCTAATTCAGAAATCACTTATGAGAAATTCATTAAGTCTATAAAAGAATCAGCTTCTTCCTCTCCCTCTCCTTCCTCTTCTTCTAGTCAGATTGGTAATGAATTAATAAAAATTAAATTAACGGAAAAAGATATAATCAACAATATTGATTATATTGCTGAAGAAATTCAAGCTTGGATCTCTGAACAATCAGAATTTGGAATTCTTGAATGTCCGTTACTTGATACACTTTTTCAGATACTATCAAATGGTACATATACAAGAACAAAAAAAGTTGGTATGACTAATGCTGATAACATTAGAACAAAAAGAAATATTACCATAAAAAATCCAAATACAGCTGTTTTGACTAATACAAATCAAACATGCGTTACACCATTCATACAAAATCTTACAAAAGGTCTATTTAAACGAAAACTGATCACAATTAAACAAGTAGAAGATGCAGCAGATGTGACTTCTGATGATGAAATAGAATGTGATAATATTCCAATAGTGATGATCAAACCAATCACTCATTGTATTAAATGGGATTGTGAGGCTATTGTTAATAATAATAATAACAATAATAAACAAAAAAAACTTTACTATAATTCAGTTAGTATTAACGGTGAAATTATAAAAGTTGGTGATGTGGTATATGTTCGTAATGGTGAATCCGACGAACCACAATTTGTAAAAGTAATTTACATGTATGAGGATTCGAAAAAGAATAAGATGTTTCATTCAAGATTCTTCAATCATGGAAAAGAAACAATCCTTGATGAATTGGCTGGCGATCGTGAAATCTTTTTGTTGGACACTTGTGTTGATGGTAAACTTGATACTATCCTTGGTAAGGCATTTGTTGAATATCTAGAAGTTTGCAAAGATGAATCCTTTATCTTCGAAAGTAATCAATACCATTTTTATAGGTATGAGTAATAATATAATTTTTTATAATTAAATGAATAAAATAAATTGAATAATAATTTATCAATAAATAAATTTTTTGTTTTAATGATAAACCCTTTTAAAGGTATTGGTATGATAAAGAATATGCTGTTTTTGAAGATGTCAGACTACACGAAGATCCAAATATGAAATTCATCTATTGTGATGATAATGAAGAATGTCACTCATGTGAAAGCCATCTTACAAAAGAACACAGCGTGTATCCCAAACAGCTTTCACCTGATAAATCTTTTGATAAGGGCTTTATATATAAAGACTATGAATATCATCAATATGATTTCATTTACATTATACCAGAAGAAAAGGATTTACCTTATGTTATTGGTCAAATAATCGAAATTATCGAAGATACAGCGAGTGTTCAAGTAACAATCGATAATATATTTTCAACAGGAAGAAATGCAAATTCTAAATCTAGTCAAAAGAACAATACCACTAAAGTTTTATCTAATGATATTAAATTGATGGTACATATTCTTGGCCGTGTTGATGATTTGAGTAGTTCTTCATCGAAACCTAAATTTAAATCACCTGAAGAGGCTACATATAAAGATATTGTTCAATATCCTATGATAAAAAAAGATAGTCGTCATCTTTATTATACAAATAAAAAATTATTTATTAGTGATATTAACAATCTTGAGGGTGTTTGTTGGGTGCAACATTTAGACACTATTGAAGATCTTGACAAGTATAAAGAAGAAAATGATAGTTTTTATGTTGAAAAAATATCAAAAATCAACTCGCCAAAAAATTCAGATTTATTAAAATTGGAGCCTGAGTGTTTCTCCACATGTTCAATTTGTAAAGACAAACGTGAAAAACATAAACACAAATTGGAAAATTTCTTTGAATGTATAAATTCTCAAAAGCGAAAATTACGAGCAATGGATATCTTCTCAGGCTGTGGTGGAATAACAATTGGTATGGATATGACAGGAATTGTTAACACTAAATGGGCTATAGAATTTGCTCCTAGCGCAGCTTTAACTTTTAAGTAAGATATAATAAATATATTAATTTGATATAGTGATATTAATTAACTTTTAATTTAATGATTTATTTTGTTTATATTTCTAAATAATATACATATAGAAATAATAATCCTGATGCAATTGTTTATAACCAGTGTGCAAATTTATTACTTGAACGTACAATTGCTGAACATGTCAGGAATGAAAGGCCGGAGGAAATATATGATTTTCTGAAACAAAAAGTCCCTAGTATGCCAAGACCTGGTGAAGTTGATTTTATTTATTGTGGTCCACCTTGGTAAAGAAAAAATTTTATTTATTTATTTTGATAGGTTTAAATAAATCTAAATCTTTTGTTTTTTTTTTAAAAAAAATAATTAGTCAAGGATTTAGTGGTGTGAATCGTTATCAAAAAGCCGACGATATCAAAAATAGTCTTGTAGCAACAGCGTTGAGTTATGTTGATTTTTATAGGCCTGATTACTTTTTATTAGAGAATGTTCGTGGAATGCTTTCATTTCGTCTAGGAGGAGAGCAAGATGGTATTAAGATAAAAGGAGGAATCAAGATGGGCGTAATTAAATTCATATTAAGATCATTGACTGCATTGGGGTAAATATAATTATCAAATAAAATTTTAAATGCATCTCTGAATGACTTTACACTGATATTTAAAATATAATAAATAATATATATCTACATATTATATAATAATTAGATATCAAACCAGATTCGGTGTTCAACAGGCTGGCAATCATGGTATACCACAAAGTAGGCGTCGTTTATTTATATGGGGAGCAAAAAGAGATTGTTATCTACCTGATTTCCCACAAATATCAACATGTTTTGGAAAACAAGGATCCATAAATATTTTATTACCAAATGGTAAATCATTCACTTACAACAAACGAACAAATGGTCATGCACCACTTCCACCAATAACTGTAGGAGATGCTATCACTGATTTACCAAAATTTGAATTTGTAAATCCTAAATTTATTTATAAAGAAGACGATGATGATCAAGTTGCTCGTCCATTTAAACAAATAGCAGTTCCAGAAAAAGGTTGGGTCGGTGACATGAAGACAAAATATGTGTTTGAACCAGTATCTGAATATCAGAGACTATGTCGTAAAGATTCTGAATTTTTATATAATCATGTAACAAGAGCCTTTAATCCATTGACTGTGGAACGTATTGTTCGCATACCAATGTTTCCAGGTGCTGATCACTCTAGTAAGTTTGAAATCATATTAAATTTTCTTTTTTTGCACTAATAAAATATGAGAGAAAGGTCATTGGTCTCAATGTTAACAATAATAATTATAATAGACCTTCCAGAAAAACTTAAACCTTGGTGTCTGAGTGATCCTAATTCGGCTGCAAGTAGACATAATGGTTGGAAAGGGTTGTTTGGAAGATTGGATTTCGATGGACATTTTCTTACTGCCCTAACAGATATAAATCCAATGGGGAAGACAGGGGTAATTATAATTATATACATATAATTTACAATTTTAAGAAAAATTTATTAATTAGGGAATTTTTTTCTTATGAATTTTACAATAGACTGTGATACATCCGAATCAAAGGCGAATTATTACAGTTAGGGAATGTGCTAGAGCACAAGGGTTTCCTGATCAATTTATATTTTATAGTGACCGAGATGATACTAAAGATATGCATCGCCAAATTGGCAATGCAGTTCCACCACCGTTGGCTTTTGCACTTGGAAAATGTTTACTAGAATCAGTGTTTAAAAAGTCAGAATTAAATCAGTGCAATATTTATTAAAACAAATAAAAAACGACTAAAACTCGTAACACTGCCTTTTCCCTTGGAATTTTTTTGTTTCATTTGGTTATGTGTGAAAGAATGATTTACGTTTTTCTTATATTTGTCAAATAAAATGGGTAGCACGGGAAATAAAACATAGAAAGTATTCATTATTCGTATCATGCTCATATTCAGCAAGCTGAATGAATGTACAGAATGTACAGGAACAGATACGGATCCAAGTAAACTCAACTTTATTAAACACAATTTTTTGGGAAGGATGAAATGAAAAAACAAGGTGCTTCTTATGATTAATGAAATTATTTTTTTCTTGGTTAACAATTAAACCTTATTACACTAAATCAGGAAGATCCAAATCCTCCCTATAGCTAATTGTGGCTTCATAGAAAGTCATCATTGCTGCTGCCAGCTAGACATATCCTGCCACAGTTAAAATGGCAGCAGAAAGGTCAGTAAGTCCCCCTTATAAATGGATCAGATCTCTCCATAAGTGTTTGTGTGCAAAAAAATGTTCCTTGTGTTATGGGCAGCATTAACATCACAATTCCAATGTGTCAGACAGACTGATTTGCAGATTCTGATAAACCAGAATTTTCGATGCTTATCAAACCACCCATTACACAAAGAACAGACTGAGGAAGTACGGAATTCATCAATGTTCACCACCTTGCAGTGTCTAGAAAACTCTTGGTGAAATTCTTTTACAGGGCCTGGAGCATGCCCAAGTGATGTTGATGAGAATTTACTATCACCAATGCAACAACTGTACTGTTACCATTATTATTTGTTATTCTCTTGCACAGAATATCAGGTGCCTTCTGCTTATTAATAAAAGATTTCTATCACAACTGACACCAGTGACATTCACCATAAAAATCAAGTATTATATCAAGGTAAAACAGAGTGTAAGCAAGGTAAGAGCCATATCCATAGACATTAGTGACAGCAGAGGTTGGAATATCTAGGTTTTGTATTAGTATTAGGCGAAAGGTATCTAAGTAATATTATTCAATGATATCTTTTTTAACAGCAAATTAAATTAACAAAGTATAGCTCACCTTGAATAGCAGCTTGAAGATATTGATTTTTTTCCAACCACAACTTACATTTTTTACAAGCATGAACAAACCCTGCTAAGTTCCAGTACTCCTTGTTGGAATAACTCACAACTTTTTCATCTGAACTCACTGCTACAAACAGATCTTTTCTTCCAGGATCCAGTCCAAATAATTTGCATCCATTCAAATCAATATTTGATCCTTCTCCATCAACTTCCTCTTTATAATCATCAACTTTCTTCTGCAGACCAACTGATACTGCAAGACCATCAGTTTGTATGGAGTAAGCAAAGATTCGATTTTGGGTGGTGACTTTATTAATATTAAATGCTTCCATCCACCAAATTTCCTTTTCAGTTCTGAATCTTTGAATGGTTGTTACTCCTACTTTTTCAATTGATTTGTACATATAATATAAAGCATCAGTATCAACTAATATGTACTTTTGTTGGAAAGAGTATTCAGGCAGAAGTGTGAAGAGATGGAGACCATGTTCCCTGTTATGTTTGGTAAAGGTGCACAGGATTTTATGAAGACCTGAAAGATATGACCACCAGGATGCTTTTACAGACACATCATCAAGAGCTTGATTTTGGAATAATGTCTGTTGCACTTTCAAATGAATATATTGAATGTGGGTAGTAAAGTAAATTAGGTATTGTGGATGTGATGTAGAGAGTTTATCAATAATGTTTGAAGGGAGGGAAGGGAGATCTTGATTTTTCAAGTTAGTGATGAAATGGTTTATAATGGTATTGATGTGTTTTTTGGGTAAAGGAAATTGATGAATCTTAAATAATTTATATTTTATCCATCTTTTAAGTCAGTTATCGAGATTTGTTGTTATGTGGTTCTGACAATTTATAACATATTGTCATGCAGCAGAGGAGAGAAGTTGTACTAATGATTTTTATTTGTCCAACTCATTCCTTGAGGTCAATATTGTGTATAGAGGGTATCTCGAATATTATTTATGATGGGTTCATTGGTGGTGTCAGGGGTGTTTTGGGATGTAGTTACAGCTTGGAAACATTGCCTCATATACTTGAAAGCACCTTCACTTGTGTTGAAAGGAAATTGATCACCAATGGTCATGTGATAAAGTGCTGTTTGGTTAGCAGGCTCAAGATCTTTATCTTTAAGGAATCCTCCAAGTCCAGTTTTTACTGTGCATTGTTTGTATTTTGTGTTTTTTTCTTGAACAGATTTGGATGCACAATGTTTTTGAAATTTACAAAGGTTGCTTGAAGAATGTGAATAATCAGTCTCCTTACAAGTTGGACAAGAACGCACAGATTATACTTGTAAAAACTAAGGTTTGTTTATTATATTCACTCTCATTAATTCCAATGTATATAAGATCTAGATGATCGCATAACAATATATTAATAATAATATTAATAATAAGCATAGATTATACTTGTAAAAACTAAGGTGTTTATTATATTATTAATATTCACTCTCATTAATTCCGATGTATATAAGATCTAAGTGATTGTGTAACAATTTTATATATTAATAATAAGCACAGATTATACTTGTAAAAACCAAGATTTGTTTTTATATACAAGCTAGTAATAGGCTACTTAACTTTTAAACATTTCTATTATAGTGTTGCTATGATAGTTTCATTTCATCAATTAATATTATAATAAATTAATAACCTATAAATAATTATAAATCAGTCTCTTATAATTAAAGTCAAAATTTTTCTAACACAACCTTTCAAGTAGTTATAAGTGACTTTGTAGGGAACACTTTGGCTCAATTGTTGCTGCTGAATTTGTTTTAGTCTGCATACTAGTTGGAAGAAAATCTTAATAAGTGTGAAGAAAAGAATCGCTTCTGACCTAGCATAGAATAACCAATATTTAAGCTAACCTTTTCTTTTAACTGTTGTTAGAAAGTTCTAGTCTGGCTTTAAAATTTTTATCATGGTTGAAAATTGCTTGCTATATGAAAAACAGAGATTTTTTTTTTCGAAGTGGATGATAATAATTTTATTCATGTAATGTTTATATTGAATGACATTTGATTTGCAATGTCCTGCAACTAATATATATATATATATATATATATATAATTTAATATTCTTTTAAATTTTTCTAATGATTTAGGGACATTGATTTAAAATACTTTGTGTATATATAAAAATTATAAATTTTGTTTTTGTAAAAGATCTTCAATAAAATTTGATTTTTGTATGATTTTTTTGGATGGTGAATGAAATCAAGTAGTTGGAGTTGATGATTTATTGTGACACACACTGTAGGATCAGCACATTTTTAAAGTACCTCAATTGATACACAGAATTATAACCTTGGTGCTCACTCCCTGGACAAAAGTATCTGGACATCTGTTTTTACTAATTATACAAAAACACACATAATAACTACACATAAAATTTTATCAAAATGTAGCTTAGGTTTTGATGAATATGCATGTAAATTTTGATACTCTCAAAACATCTAGAAAAATTTTAATTAAAATAATCCGAAATTTGACAAAAATCGCAATATCAATAATAATAAAAATAAAAATTTATATCAATTTATAGCTAGATTAACTAGAATATGAATACAAAATTTTGTAATTTTGGCTAGCATAGATAATTAATAATAAAATTAAAAAATTTTTTGGTAATTAAAATCGAATTTATAAAAATCAAGATTGTCAAATTTTTTTTTAATCTTAAAAACATAAAAATGCAAAAAAACGAAGAGGAAAAATTTTGTGCCTTCATGAAGGTACACAGTGAGTCTCGATTTAACAGATATTTTTTTCCAGAAAATTTATCCGTTAAATCAAGAGATCCGCTAAATCGAAACTTATGATCAAATCATGTGATACAAATTAAATGTGTACAAAAAAATTTTTTTTATTTTGTATATACATAAAAAAACAGAATATAACATAATAATAATAATAATATCATTGTCAACCCATAAATTCATCAATGCAACATTATTTTGCTTCTTGGGTGCTTCTATAAGAAATTTTCTCTTTTCAACTTCAATATATTTATATATTTTTAATTATTTGAGGATCAACTTCTAAATATTTTTGTTGTATATATTTAAGCGCATTTTCAACCATTTATAGCTTCTGTATTTGTTACAATTGGCTCGCTTATCTTATCAACACCCTCATTATCTTCAACTTCAGATTTCCCCAACACTATGTTTACAATTTCTTGTTCCGTCATTTCATAATAAATTCGTCAGCATTTAAAGAAATAAAAAAAATGACATTATATACAAGTGCCATTGCCAAGAAATAGTTAACAATATGTTCGATTAAAATGTTGTTAATATTTAATATTAATAATACATCATTACGCTTATTTATTATACGCTTATTATTATAAAATTAGGCTATCCAAAAAAGGCAAGAATCATCATTATCCATAATATCGAGAGAATTTTATTATAAGTGACATATGGGGGGTTTTCTAGCAAAATCGGGTTTTCACCACTTCTGACCAAAATTGAGTTTTTTACTTAATATCAACCAATAACATAAGGATTATAATTGGTGAAAATATTAGACCATATTTTTTTAGTAAAAGAATGTGTGATCGCGCAATGAAAAACCTTTTAAATTAATTTGCATAAAATCTAAAAATAGATTTGCAAACCCTATTTTTATTGTTACACCAAATTCAATAAAATAAATAAATACAAAAAAAAACGTTAAATGATATAAATAATAATAAGAATATCTCTATATGGAGCATCTACATGCTGACGAATTTTATCATATAAATATTTTTTACGCACATCTGTTAAAGGTGCAGCTTCAAGAATATTCCTTTGTGAATTTTTATCAAATTCTGTATTCTTAAGGAGATTATAAGAATATTCTTCTCCACCAGATTTTTTTGAAAAATAGACAATTCCAATATCATTTTGTGAACTACTGAAGCGAAAATGATGATACTTTTTAATATTTGGTAAAGTTCTAAAGTAATCCTTTAACATTGAATCAAAGTCTTGCCATTTCCAACCTAATCCATTCTTATATCTAATAGATTTATTATATTCAGATGAGTTGTTTATAACCTCTTCAACATCATCAACAGTATTTATAAGACTGGATTTGTATAATTTTTTAATGGACCCAAATTTAGCATCACAAATGAATTTTGTGTGTCCAGGTATCATGAAATTTATATAAATATTCTCATACCATTCCATCATCACTAACCATGACCAAAACCAAAGAGATAAATTATTTTTATTCTGTCCAGAACAATTGTCACATGTAACATAAAGATCCTTTTTACCAGTATGATCAATCTTTTGGAGGAAATCATAAACCATATTCAAGGTAGTGTTAGCTCCTTTTTTTGATGTTCCTTCTGGTAACTCATCTTCTCCTATAGTATAATTTAATTGATTATTTTCATCATAATCTGTCTTACATATACCAAAAAGATGTATGACAAAAGGGGATTTGAAAAAAATTGATCCAACTTGTTGAGGGGAAAATGGAGCTGCAACACTTTGAGCCCAATCATAACAAATGTGTGTTATTGTTGAATCATTTTTACTTTTTTTGGTTATTTCATTGTAATGGCTTCTTTCTTGTTCTGCATCTATTTGATGGTTTTTATATTTAAATTTTAGCTTTTCTTTTTCATCATCATCATTTGTGAATTTTATATCTGCCTTAAATCCTTCACAAGTGTCACAAAGATCACTTCCAGACGGTTGAAATTTAATATATGGTGTTAATAGTTTCCACAGTTTGTAAAATGTAGTATATGAAATAGGTTTATCAGAATCATGTTCCAAATTAAAATGCATCTTAAATTCCTCATATACTGTAGTATATTTCATATAAGTTGGCAAATAAATTATTGCTTCTAAATCATCTCTAATTTTCATTGGTGATGGTAATCCATGTAAATTTGTATATTGCAATAAAAAGTCCTTAAATAATTGTGCAATTTTAAAATCAACAGTTACACATGACTTATTTTCAGGAACTTTATTAGTATTGCCATGAACGCGTTCAATTAGACCATCTGTGTTTAAATGCTTTTGTAAAGCTAATAATCTAGATTTACCAATGCCACACAATTTTAAAAAAACTCGTTGACAAATGGGTATTGATGAGTTATATTGATATTTATAACGAGTTTGTATATTGTTTTCACTTTTAGAAAATTGAAAAACCATTAATTGTGATTTAATACAGAGATCCAGTTCATTGTCATCCAATCCTTTTAGTTGAAATTGTCTTTCTAGGAAATTTACAAAGCCAATTTCCTCAAAACATATTGCATTTTTGGCTCAACATTTACAGTTTGATTTGTCATTAAAAAATAATTTCAAATCTTCAACAGCTTTAAACATGAATTCATTTGGCTCATATGCATCCAATCCTAAATCATATAGTTCATCTGAAAAAGTAAGGGTTTCAGATAATTCCATTGTATCATTATGAATTAAATCTTCTGGTAATTCAAAATTTAAAGACATATTTTATTTTTTATAATGATATTTGGGTATTTGTATTGGATATTTATTCTTTTTTCTAGAAAATTTTTGAGCATTATTTATAAAAAAAATTTGGCCTTTCACCATTCAATTTTGTTACTAAAGTGAAAATTTCGGCCGATTTATTTTTAATAATTCTTGTATCACAAATTAATTCGTTATCTAAAAATAGTATCAAATTTTTGGGTTCAAAATAATCTGATCTCGTGTAACAGATTTTTGATCTATTTTTTTCAAAAAAAAATTATTATTCTCAGAGCCCGATTTTTCTGGAAAAACCCCCATATATTAATATGATGTTAATATTAATTAGTTTTGATCTACATTTGTCCAATAAGTTCTGTATATAGGTTTACTCTTTTATTTATTATTGGCCCTTTTTTGGGCTGTAGTACAACAGTTTTATCATTTCGAAAAAAAATGTTAAATTCCCCAAAAAAAAACAAATCATCATCAATTCAACAAAATAATGATGATAATATTGATGAATATAATAAAAGAATTTTGGTAACAGGATGTTTTAAGGAGAATGAAGAATTACAAATATGCTATGCAGATAAGAAAGATTGGAGGTTATGTAAAGAAGAATTGGAAAAATTTAAAAACTGTTGGAAAAAAAATCAAAAGAAAAAATCCGATTAGGAAAGGTTTTATTATTTTAATTAAAATCAAATATTATTTTTTTTAAATACAATATTTGAATATAAAATATACAAATAAAATCTCGAAGAAATTCTATCCTGTTCTCCATTTACCAATTTTTGAATATTAGGATCCTTTAATTATCTGAAATTAAATAAAGATACTCTTTATTCATTGATTATAAAGGTTAATATATATATATATGAAGACACTCTTTCGATACTTTTGGATATTCTTGACTCTGTTGAAGAATTCACTGTATAGCAGGATCAGTTGGAATTTCTATTTCATGTATATATTTTATATTAAATAGGAAAGTTATTTACCACAAGTTCTGGATCATTAGATGCTCTTCTTCAGGATTTTCAGCTATTGTACATTTCTGGCTACATGACATCCAAGTATTTGTTGATCAATCTCTGTATGCATACCATTTATATCATAAGTTAATGCTGTTTGACAAATTTGTATATCCTTTCTTTAAAAATTACATGATTGCCTTGTGAATCTTACAAATATATGTTTTGACTTAAATTTATTCTATTCATTTTAGAATAAAAATATCAATCTAAAAAATATTACCAAATGTAGGACCAATGCTTATACATGTTTTGCAGTCATTTAATGCATCTTAATATTGCATAAGCTTAGTATAAGTTGCAGCACAATTAGTATAAGCTTATGGATTTTACATTACATCTAATAGCTTCAGTGTATGAAAATAATTTCTGCATCAAATCCAGATATTTCAATAAAAAAAAACCATTTATAGAGGCAACAATTATTATCTAAGGGAAAGAATGAACTCAAGGCAATGAATATGATAATAAATAAGGTTGGGTTTATTTTTATTAATAAAATTTTATGTCAATGTAATATTAGTATTACACAAAAAATGACTACCAGACTTTTCCAATTGGTATATAATAATCAAATTGCGTTGCTTCTAAAACAAGAAGGTTGGGAAAAAGCTTTTTTAGCATAAGCTGAAAAACTTATTCACGATGAAGAATGGTCACCAGAAAAAAAAGAATAATATGATGTGGTAATTAAATAGAACCACACATATTATATTTTGTTGAAATTTTTTCATATGATTTAAAATCAAGGATTTGATACTGCAAATATATGGGTGTCTATTTTATTTTCCCTTCATATAATGAGCTGCCTTACTGCTTATACATGATGCTAGGATTGTTTGTTTTTATCATGACATACAACTTGGTCTCCTTTCATACCTATGACACACAATTCTTTGCAGTTTGCTTGCTTACACTATTATTAATATCTTCCATTTTTTTTTTATTCTTTTCTTTATTGATTCTCTATCATCTCCCTTCTAGGATTCATTTTTGATAGAAGTGAAGGCAAGCATTCTGTCTATTTCTTTCTTCAAGTAATTCACAGTTTCAATTGCCATTTCACTGAATGAAAATGTCAAGTCTTGTTTAACCTTTTAACCAAATAATTGTTTGAAATTCTTCCAAATATTTTTGCTCACCAACAGTTTACTCGATTTATTTTTTATTTTGACTTTAAATGCGTGAATTTTGTATCCAAACACCCACCCCAAAATTTAATCAATCACTATAACGGATATTATTAATTAAATTTTGTATGAAAACTATTTCATATGACCTATATATAAATCTATAACGGATTCACGTGATCTAAAAATAGTCCTCTACAAATTAATCAAAAATAAACCTTAATTATTTAAAATAAAAACTTATGATTGTTTAAATCTTAATAATCTTAAAGTATATAGAAAACAATGAAATGTTGTTAAATAAGAGAAAATCTTTAACTGCATTGGTAAAAAGTAAGGTTTGTTTAGCAAAGCAGACAACTCCGATTCCAACAAACAAAGAATTAGCAACAACTTAAAGTCAAAAAATAGGATTTAATTCAAAAATACAAACCTAAATCAGATGATTTTTTTAGTATTAACATTGAATGGTTTTTTTTATGTTTCGTTAAGTACGTGACTTCACTGACTGGATCCTACGGCGCGTATCACAGTAATACATCTACTTTTTATATTAATATAGAGAGGATCAGAAATTTTAGCAATATTTTTTAAATGTTTTAATTCCAACTATTGTGATTTTTGTGATTTAATTTTTGTAGATGAATTAAAATTGATACATTTTACTTCATAATTTGGGAAGGGGGATAATTTCAAAATTTTTATAATACAACATCAAACTTTAACTTGACATGACTCCTGTTGCATTGAACTTATTTAACAAATTCCGATATAGTTCAATAGCTTTTAACTAGAATAATTGATTTATTTTAAAAGTTACATGAAAATTTAATTCATGTCAATTTTAAGAAGACCAATTATTTTGGATGTATTATTGTGACACACACTGTACGACAAATAATTTTTTTTGAGAAAATCTCTCTATTACATTAAAACTAAAGACATATTCTATCAATTAATAGAGCTATTTTTTTAAAAGGTAAGTCCGAAAGTGACTTATATACTTTTAAAATTTGCCCAAAATTTAGGAGATCTTTAAAACCAAGCCAACTATAAGATTAATTTGTGAATTTTTGGTGTATATACAATACAACAGTGCAGGGATGATGATTTTTTGTGTTTCACATAATTTCACAGATTTCTGTGATTTCTGTGATATAAGAAGAAATCATGTTACATCACCACAAAAATTCACAAAAAATAGGTTACATCACAGAATTTAATTAAAGTTGCATACTATACCTTATTTTGAATAGTATTTACATATTTGTTTGCATATTTTGATGTTTTAACTGTTATAATTATATATTGTGTGAGAATATTTTTATTACTTTAACAAATAATGACTTCACAACGTCTTAAAAATTCAGTGGTGTCAATTCATTCTCGAATCAGAGAATATCCTGAAGTTTTTAGAAATGATTCTGGAATAATGTTTTGTATTTATTGTGACAAATCTATTGACTGGAAACACAAATCAACAATAGACAGTCATGTCAATAGTATTAAGCATGAATCAAATAAAAGAAAATACAAAGCTAAACAACAAGTATCTCACCAACAAACCCTTCAAACTACACTTAGAGCAGCAGATTCCAAAAAATTGTAATAGAAGATTTAATTGAAGCATTTGTTGGTGCTGATATACCACTTCAAAAGGTTGATAAATTGCTCCCCTTTTTCAAAAAGCATTTAAGAGAAGGAGGTGCAATTCCAAAAGCTCCAACTCTAAGACAAGTATATCTTCCAAATATTTTTGAAAGTCATTTTTCTTCTCTTAAATTGCTATTTGATTCTAAACCAGTTTCTATTATTATGGATGAAAGTTTAGATGATTGTGCTCGTAGTGTAGTAAATACTATTTTTGTATACCACAATTACACCAAGCTTGTTTCAGTTGATTTTTTAGATATAGTCAATAATTCAACAATTGGCCAGACACTTTTTTACATCTTAGCAAAATACAACATACCTTTTGATAAGCCAATTGTTTTTTTGTCAGACTCTGCTGCATATATGAAAAAAAGTTTTCGTAAGGTATTACATCCTGTTATGAGACAATTAATTCATGTACCATGCTGTGCACATATTATGAACTTGATTGGGTAAATTTTTTTATTTAATTATAATAATTACAATAAATAATTACAATAAATAATTACAATGAATATAATTTTTTTTATGATAGTGAAACTTGGATAAAATTTCCCCAATTTAGTATTGTAAAAAAGTTTTTACAAAATATTAAAGATGCTTTTGTGAAATCAGCTGCACGAAGACGTCAGTATATAACTCATCTTAAACATCATGGAATAGTATCACCATGTAAAATACCACTTCCTAATGCAACAAGATGGAATTCATGGTTTAAAATGGTATTATATACAAAAGAATATATCAACTACTGGCCACATTTTTTTGAAAGTGAATTGCAAGAAAATTCTAATAATACATTATTAGAAATTCATAATACTTTACAAAATGAACATGAAAGAGGCATTATTACAATTTATGTTTATTTCATTTCAATTTTTTCACAAGAATTTATTCAAACTCTTGATTTTTTCCAACAAAAAAATCTACCAGTATTTCCTTATATTGAAACAAGACTCCAGCATCTTACAGCATATTTAGAATCAAATAGAACTGCTGAAAATTTTGGCTCAGGTCTTGATGAATTAATTCTTAGTCTTCATTTTGTTCCTAGAGATTTTTATCCAATTTTTCGTGCTGCATTTGAAGCTGCATTTTTAAAATTTTCTTTACATATACCTAATCATCCAGCACGTGAATTATTTTGTGCATGTAGAGTTTTTGATCCTGTTTTTATTCATCTGGGAGATATTCAATGAAGAAACATTAGACTTTATTCTACAATTGTACCATTTAACAATCCTTCACATAATCTTTTGTATGAATGGGGCATATATTGTGGATTGGAAACTCCACTAGATTTAGGAGAAAATATGATTGAGAAGTTTTGGTTAGATAAAGTGAATGAATTGCCAATTTTGTCTAGCATTGCATTAGATTATATTTGGCTACCAATTTCCAGTTGTACAGTTGAAAGGAGTTTTTCTTTTTACAATACCATCTTGGATAATAATCGGCAAAATTTGTCTCAAGATTCTTTAAAAATATTAACTATGATGCATTTTAATTCAAATTAATTAACCTTCCTTCTTTATGTTTATATTTTTTTATGTTTATTATATATCTTTATCTGTTATAACATAATAAACATTGGTTTATATTAAATTATCAATGTATTTTTATCATAATATTGCCACATAATTTCACACATTTACCAAAAAAGCACCACAAAACTTCACAAATTTTGCAAAAATGAGATCACATAAATTCACAAATTTAGGCTTGAGCACAAAAATATTTTACCTTATGTCACAGGAAAAAATCATCGTCCCTGCAACAGTGTCTGAAATTGAGTGCGAGGTTTGTGTTACATATTGAATTTAGCCAATCAACGTTAAATTTTCTACCAGAAGGACAAATTTGATTGGCTAAATTC
>CAUDNR010002258.1:53985-65320 GCA_958430865.1 Entrophospora sp. SA101 | reverse complement strand
GATAATAAATTTGAAGAAATTGATAATAAAATTGATGAGCTTTATAATAAAATTGAAGAATTTAATAATAAAATAGACGAACTTTCCGAAAAAATTATTTGCTCAGTGAAGAGATTCAACAAAGATTCCAGGAAGAAGATACTCTAGCCAATTATTCAAGAAGACTTTCAAGCAGTTCTAGAGGTAAGCTTATTTCAATGCATAAATATCCGTTATCTTTGAAGAGATACCCATTGTAAATCAAATATTTTTGTATCATTACAGTTTCAAGACGAACTTCAGATGAACTCATGCAAAAATTCAAGAAGCTTTTCAACGAGACTATGCGAGAAAAGAATCATACTAAATCAGATATGATTAATGAAGTTGTAGCTGATCTAAAAAGAGAAACGGGTATAAAGGTTCTCGGATTCAGGGTTATTGAAAATTATTATAATGGAACAACAAAACCTGATACCAAATCCATAGACTCGATAAAGGCTTGGATTGCGTTTAAAACTAAAGAAAAAAATAAAGTCATAGTTAGCAATAATAACAATGATAATAGTGATGACGACGAAGAAATATATTTTAACAATGATAATAAATAGTTTTCACCTGGTAGAGCCAAAGTAAAGGGGCGTATATTCATGGTCTAGGGGCCGTACGTTCTCTCCCTTGCAACTCTACCGTAAAAAATCAACATTATTTATTATTATTCTTGTATCTTATTATCGAAATATATTTTCGCTTGATTAAATCATTAAATAAAATGAATCAGCGAATTCTTTATTTTTTAAAAACATAATATTTGTCAAAAGAATTTGAATATTGTGTATATGTAGTGCAACTATATAAATTATGTATACTTACTATGAATTTCGCTTTTTCAGTTCTATACCAATGTCATGCATGAGCTATCAATTATTACAAATGAGATTTTTACGCCATTAATATTAACATTTCTACGACCATTAAATCTCTATACTGCTACCTTTCTTGCAAATTTGGTACTTGTATCTTTGAAAATATTGCCATATTAATTAGATTTGATTTTATTAGATTGTCGCACACATTAAAAATTTATGTAGTATAACATATATAGTTTAATTAGATGATCACTACTATATCAGACATCAATTTATGTGGCGGTTCAAAAATTATTTTTGGGTTTTCAGAATTTCGATTTGTGCGATTAACCAAATTCGATTAGCTACATTCATTTTTCTATTGTAATGGAAATTCTTGGCGTAAATTCTTTTTTTTTTCTCTCTGCATTTTACTTAATCTGTAGAACTGAAATAAGACGTAGAAAGAAATGAAAACGTTTAAAAGGGCAGTATATCGAAATGACAAATAATTATTCATTGCTTTTATAGTGATTTTGCAATTTTTTACATCGTGTTATATAAAATACTAATTTTATAACAATTATCCATTTTAAAAATGGAAGCTTTCTTGATTACTTATACACCAATTTCCGCTATAACTATTTTTACTGCTTTATATAAGCGTGTTGAAGCTCATGAATGGACAGATAATCGTGAGAAGGAGGTGGCCAATTTTATCGAAGTAGTTGATAAAGTATTAAACACTATTCACATGAATGAAAAAGATAGATTGGACATAATAAGTGGTTTTGGAAGTGGCGAATTTTTAAAACAGCGTGTAAGTCTCAGAAATAACAAATCAAAATTAATTAGATATGATGAATTTATTGGTTTTCTCATGAGGGGAACAAAATATATATTTCGATAATTTTTTGTTCGGACGAGATAGTTTATAAGAGGGCAAACAGATTTCGTCCACCCCTCTTACCGATGTTGATGATGCATAAGGTTGTGTATAAACAGTGAATGCACTTTGTCTTTGTAGTATTAATTCTGTAAGGACGTCGGGAGTAACTGTTTATATACATTAAACGCCATATGCGGATTCTACTGAGGTGTTATCTTTTACAAATGGCCATATTCTTGAAAATACGTGTGAAAAAAGAAAACCAAACTGATCTACGTCCAACATGAACCTAATAAACTATTTTTGAGTTTAACTAACGAATTTTAAATTGCTTTTGTTAGGTCTCGGATGCTTTTGACTATATTCGCTCTTCATTGGAGATGGATGTTTTAGTAAGATTTGGTTATAATATTCTATTTCATTACAAATGAATATTATGTTTAAATATTTACAATTATAGAATGTTGAGGATATCTGGCTAACTGACGCAACTAAAAATCTCGAATCATTGAAGAATGAAGTGCATAAGGTTTGTATTTTAAAATAGATTATATTTTTATTCTTTTTCAATTATCTATTATTAACATTTGTGAATTAGTTGGTATCATCAACGTCTGGGGATGAGAATACTATGTGGAGTGCTGTAAAAAGCGAATTAAATGGAACCGATGTAAAAGATTTGGGTTATGATCACCCATTATGTTCATGTATTTTAGATGATAGTTTTGAACCCTTTACTACGATTCCGGGTTCATTACAGGATGTTTTTAAGGCACCAAGTAGAAAATTCTTAATCCCGACCGATAATTGGTTTTTTATTCCCACATATTATATCTAAGAACTTCTCCAATCGTGTTTGATTTTTTTTACAATAATTATAGTCATCTGGAAAATAATGTCCATATTGTAAATCATTACCTGTTAACTCAACGCAACGCCATATAATAGGAGCACCGCAGTGATACCAAAGGTGGTTGACGAATAAAGCAGGATAGAGGGATCGATTGATTTCTAAAAAATATAAGATCTGTTCTAGTAATTCTGGTAAATCAAAAATATTTAGACCCTTTGGGTCATTGCTCTGCAATAGTTGCACCATTCTCAAGTAATGTATTATTATATATCTTTAATCGAAAAAATAACCAATATTTTTTTTTATGCGTATATAAATGATTAAAAGATTAAGATTCGGCGCTACACGCTTATCACCCGAAGCAATTAGTGATATAATTACTGCTAAGGGTTCAGCAAATGCATTACCGAATCTAGCTAAAAAATATAATGTATCATATACACGAATTCGTGAAATATGGGAATTTGCTATCGCGATAAATAATTAAATCCGAGATTCAGCAAGATATTATAAACGTGATAGCAAACCCAAGTACTGCTAAACAACGATGCAAGATAGCCAAAAAAAAAGATCATTCTTAGTGATTCTTCGTCTTCATCCTCAACTAAATCGGGCTCTGAATATTCTAACATCGATGAGAATGAAATACGTATGCAAGTTCTCGAAGCAAAGAAGCGTAATTAGTTATCATCATCAGAAATTTCTCCATACAAATCGATGATATCCTTGACTTCACTATTTTCTTGTTTAGGTGCTGGAGTATTTGGTCTGTTATACATTATACCATAATGATCTGATGCTTCTCAATTTATTTTGTGCCTTAATGCTAATTTACAAAGACGGTTACATTTAGAGCGAGTCTTACCTTCGTGGATTATAATAGCATGATCGGAACCTATTTTTCTTAAAAGCGATGAACTAATGCCATAGGGAATTAAAAAGTTATTAATCGGATGGACATTCACATCACCATCTTTATCTTTTATTAGAAATGGGAATTTTTGGGGAATTGATTTTTGGATCCAAATAAGTAATTCTCTAGCCCGTAGTGGGTCTTTCTCCATTGATACAAGTGGCCTAGGCTCATCATTTTTATTTTTGGCATAGCCAGTGCAGTACCAAGAATATTTAGGATCATACCATTCTGCATTATTTGAATTATACTGGTCTATATGAAGATTTCTCACATCTGCTGGCCTCATACAAAGCATTACCATTATATCGATTAAATTTTGTATTGTAGGGGGGTTAGCTGTGTCACATTTTTGAAATCGTCCCTGTACTTTTTCTAGAGTAAAGAATTCAGGACAATCGTATCCTTCATCTTCACGACGCTCTTGTCTCTCCCCCTGTTCTTTATTTGATGCACGAGTAATGTCTGGGACATATATAGCTTCTAATGTAATGTAATTGGCATTGAGTTGGCGTAATTCTATTCGGAGCAATTTAAGAAGTGAAGATTGGGCTATATCAGTAGGGCCTGTTTTTGCTAACTTATAGGCCAATTCGTTTATCTGTTCGGGTTCAAGATTACCTTCATTCTCCTTAATATACAAAGCAAGTTTTTTAACTGATTCCCTACCTGTAACGCATCTTCCAGAAGTTTGGACAGGAATTAAAGCATATGTTTGATCTTTACTAAATCCTAATTTCTGGATCCGATTTCGTGCATGATCACGGGCCTTCGCATCTTTCAAATGTTTAACCAATTCTTCAGCATAATTGCTAAGTTCGGCTATACTCATCTGAGGAGTTAAGTTATACTGATTTACGAAATTTGTTGCAACTTTTGACATTGTCGATTGGGATATTTGCGCAGACTATAACTATGGAATATATTTTTTCAAATCGAAATTAATTATCCCAGGTCAGTATATATACCCAAAAATTGAATGGGTGGCGATTAATGTAATTCTATCGAGAAATGGATGCAGATAAAACACGATATCGATCAGACACGAAGTGTCATTTCTCCCGAAATAAAGCCTTGGAATCCGTAGCTTTACGTAATAAAATCACTAAAAATATCAATGGGATCAAAGAGGATATAGCTTTACTTAAAGATGTTTTGGAAAAAATAATTGGTATATGCCAAGCACATGATTATACTTCATGTCTAGAATCGGGTAAGTCGGGTATATGATTCTCAATCATAGCAATTTGTATACACAATTCATCCTGCTTTTTTTGTTGATAATATTCTCTTTTTCGATACTTACTTGCATGATTCCGGCATGCACCATATTTAGAATAAGTTAGCTTACCACAACCATATTCTTTACAAGGAATCCGTGTAGGAGAATTTCGATGAAGTTTACATCCTTCTGGTTGATTACAACCTCGACCACAGACTTTACCAGTTCTAAGAATATAAGGACAACGATAGAGTCCCATATTTATTGTCAATAATAATGATATAGAATAATTAATTTCATTTTGAAGTTTTTCGGGTTAAGTATAATACTTTTAGTTTATAACTATATACTGCATATACAAACAACATACAAATCAATACATGAGTTTGTCTAGTGAAGCAAAAAAACGTCTTCGTGAATCATTACAACAACAGCGCTTAAATCAAAAGTCAGCCGAATATAATGAGGCAAAAAAGCTTCTCACAGGTTTAACGAATCTTGATTATAAACCTAACCATGAAAAATATACGTATCATAAATATTGGCTTAAATCCGATGGAAATGATACTGCACTTTTGGAAGTATACAAACCCGAAGAGCTTTATTCCCAATATATAATTCGAGTGGCAGAAAAGGGGTTTACTATAGTTGATCATCCTTCCAAAGTTTATGGGCTACCCGACACCCACGAATGTATTGATGGAAGTCTACCTCTTCACCCAGTTCTGGACATCGATGCAAGGCAGTACCCCGATCCCATGAATTCTGAACTCCCTTCCTTAGATAGATATAAAATTTCTCGTGAAGATTTATTATCCAGGATCTTAATTGCCTGTGCCGATATTATATATACCGATTTAAAACACCACATAACTTTAAATGATTTTGCCTTAGCTAGTTCGTCTAATGCCAATAAATGTAGCTGGCATATTGTATATCCCCATGCCTGTTTTATTGACTATAGAGATCTTAAAGGTTTTGTGGAAAAAGTTGCTAATAGGATTGGAAAGCCATACTCAGAATTTATTGATATAGGACTCTATAAATCTCGCTTCAGTCTTCGTCTTCTTGGGTCGGCAAAGGGTGATAGAATTAAAAGACCTACAATTTCTTCAGTTAAGAAAGGATATCGTAAGCTAGAAGATTATCTAGTTCAACCTAGGTTTGATGTTTCTGAAATCTGGCCCCGAACCTTTTCTTCTGAGGAGCCAGTAAAACAAGAATCCCAGCCCATCAATGATGAAAATGCTTTGAATAAAGGTGCTAATCTAGTTATTGAAAAATATGGGTGGCTTCAGATTGGAAGAACTGAGAAAGGATTCATCAACTTTCAAACACAATCAGTTAAAGAGTGTCCTATATGCGATGTTAAACATGAAAAAGATCAGCTCTATGGATTTATTCGTCAAAATGGGCATTTCATACTTAAGTGTTATCGTCAAAAACAATACAAGCCAGATCACAAGGGCCTTAGCTTCGATAAAGTATCAGACAAAGTCAAATCAATAGTGAAACCTAAATTGGGATTAAATGAAAGAATAGCCAAAGCTGTATTAAATCCACGTCCACTTCCTAAATTACCTGGAGAAGTTATTAATGTAAAGGAAATGGAAAATGCTCCAGAAGTTTATCCCAATTTCTTGAGTAACAAACCTAGTACAACTTTGATTCGCTCTCCTATGATGACAGGAAAAACGAAAGGTTTAAGAAGGAATATTGAGACTTTATCTAGAAGTGGAACACAATTACCTGCTATTATTTGGATCTCTTATCGAAAAACTCTTAGTAACGAATCACAAGGAAAAATCAATGAACTCAAATTATCGGGGCTCAAAATCTGTAACTACCAAGATGAACAGAACTTATCTGTAGATAAATGGGATGTTATTATAGTTCAAGTAGAGAGCCTTTCTTGTATCGAATTCTCATCTCGTCTTATTATAGCAGTTTTAGATGAAGTCAATGCAATTCAACGTCAAACCAAACCAAACCAAACTCCCCCATCCCTATCAATTATGATAATCAAAGGCTGTTTTTCTCTTTTCTTTCTGAAATTTTCAAACAAATAATAAAAATTAAATCCTGAATTTTTCTTAGTTCTAAACTAAACAAATTCTACAAAAATTCATAAAATTTTGTAACAATGTTATTTTATACTTTATACTTTATTTCTAAAGATTTATGAATATATTGGATTTGTATTATTTTATTATGAAAAAAATAAATCTTTCCATTGATATCTAATATCTGATATACTAAAACCCTGATAATAACAAATTTCTAAACTTTCAGGTTTGAAAGTAAGTAGAATCATTATAATTGCAGCTAAGCAACTTTCTTGATTACCTATGTTACAGAATATCTAGTTCAAAAAACATTTACCGACATTTGAAGTTTACAATAATTGATAAACTAAATTCAATTGATAATTACGGTTTATCAGTTTAGTATATGCCAAAAAATATTTATTTATTTATATCGTTTTATTCGTTATTTTAAATCGACACGAATTATAGAATGATTTATAATGACTGATTAGATTATTGAAGGAAAAGAAGGTTTTGTCAACGATAGTGGTGATAGCATTGAGAGTGATAAATTAACCGAATGATGCTATTACCAGAGGAAGCAAAGCAACGGGAACTGGTGGGTAAATTAGTCGCACTATAAAGAACTAACACTTACTTCAATTGATGATAACAAAATTAAAAATGAAGGTTTATGAAAAAGAAGACAATAAAGAAACCACCCAACAAACAAGTCAGGATTATAAGAAACCTGACGCAAGTAAAGTCAATCATTCTCAACTTGACATGACAATTAGATTTCCTCGAGCAGCAAGTACTAAGACTGTGAAAATTTTAAAGGACTTCTTTTTTTTAAACAATATTTGAGGGGTCTGGTACGTTTCCCCGACAACCGTTTCCCCGACACCGTTTCACCGACAGGACGTTTCACCGACAGGACGTTTCACCGACAGGACGTTTCACCGACAGGACGTTTCCCCGACAAGATTTTGTTAACTATATTTAATATTAATTGGCTAATAAATGGCCTAACCGACTTAAACAGCTTAGTCGCCTAATGAATGGGTTAATAGACTTAAATGGTTTGATAAACTTAGCCGGATATGGCATAGCAGGGAAACAAATAAATATTGTAATACAAAATGTAATTGTCGGGGAAACGTCTAGATACCTCGAAAAATCTATTATTGACTGGATTAATTGAAAATCAGATATTGATTCAATTAATATATTACGACAATAATTATTATATTTGTAGTCCTACTCTAAGCCTAGAAAAAACATCATCAATCTATCATCTTTAAAACACTGTTAGTTCTCAAAACTCATTAAAAAAATAAATAATTTACGAGGGATTTTTCCAATTCTTTCAGAAATAACCAAAAAATTTCCGACATCAGTTTCCAGAGAGAAGTTGTTCCGTGTTGTTGGTAATAATATTACCAATGAGTGCATAAACTTGAAACTGAGTATTATAAAAAAAATTGAACTTTTTAAAACAGAATATAAAAAAAGTGAATAGCTTTAATAATAATTTTTATGCACACGTACATAACTAATTAATCGGTAAATAATTTTTAATCGAGTCCAATCTCTAATCAGAATGGCGGCCCAGAAGAAGTTATTAACGCTGTTACTTTCACTATAACAATCACTACTACGGGGTTCATCAGGAAAATAAATCTCACGTAAACCTACGTAGGGTTTAAAACTGACCAGCATTATGCGGAAATGTTAACAGAATTACCAAAATATCGACATAATGCTGGCCAATTCTGAACCCTATGTAGGTTTACGTAAGATTTATTTTCCTGATGTTGAAAGAGAGGTAAAGGAATCGTGGAATTCTTGGAAATGTCCGGATTAGGTGCAATCAGAAATCTTACTAGACTTGGAGGAGTTCCAATCTCACATGCGAGGAAACTAAATGTAATTTGAAAGTCTTTTTTGGAATGGTAAGCGCAAGAATTTGACGTCGGTTATTTATCATTTATCATACTATACATCATATTAAATAAAATTTATACAGTCCACCCATACATTAAAAAAAAAACAAGAAAAAACCATTTATGGGTTTGATAGATAAATTAATACTAAATTAATGATTATTGTGTATTTTTCAATATCGTTAATGCCAAAATTATAATGGTGAATCTTGGTAAGGTGGTAATTACTATATTTCCTTCCTTTATTCTATTTTCCCGCTATTCCTTATATATAAATTTAACATTAAACGGAAATTGATTTAAAAAAATATTAACGCTATAACTAATGCAACTAAAGGATTGGTTGGTTCTAAAGTTTGTAGATTTTTAAGTTTGTAAAATAATATCTAATAGGTTCAATGGCGAGGTTGAATTTTGGAATTTTATAAAATAGCCAAACCAAGGATTTATAAAAGAATATTTTGTATTTACTCAAACTGAACCGTCTTTCGGAGACAAGCGATGATTAATTAGATAAATTTAATTATTAGTTCTTGATATTATTTTATTAACTGATTCTAATATTGTTTGACGAAATGTTATCAAAGTTGTAAAACTATTACATCAAAATTGCATTTTTCCTTACCTGCAGCTTTCCATATTAATAATATTAATATCAACATGTAGTAAAATCAACATCTGGTAAAATCCTTTGCATTTCCTCATATTTTGTAATTTTTCCTTACATTCATTTTTTATAGGACTGGTACACTATCCTCCGAGACAGTATATATCAAAATCTTACCATCACCCCATACGGGCCTCAGTTGGGGATTTGTTACATCGTGGAAATTATCCGACCAAATTTGATACACTAGGAATGTTCAAAGCAGTTTTCTGTTCCTTGTTGTAAAATACTTATTAGTATTATTACAATTAGGTAATGGAAATCAGGATTAAGGTTTCCAGTCGAAACTATCTCTCTTAGTAGCCGAAATTGTCGAAACACTTTGGGTGAAAATTGATTTTTTATAAGCTCAAACTATTTTTTATTAACTGCGAAATTATTTTTAAATTATTCAAATTAAAATAGGTTGATTTTAGGGGTTGGCACGGTCAACCGTTTAACCGTGGTTAACAGGTTAACTGCAATTAAACGGTTAACCGGTTAAGATATTTTTTTTAACCGGTTAACCACCATTTATTAATTTTTTTTTTATATATTACAGTCAAACCTCGTCACAGAGGACCTCGCCGCAACACATTCTTGTTACAACGGATTTAAGCATTGTCCCCTTATTAATATTAATTAAAACGTTTGTCATAATAATAACGGATTCTACTACTAATAATAAATTTGTTCCACGGATTTTTGATGAGGTCTTTCTATGTCTACAGCAGATTCACGTGATCCAAATTACCAAAATTGATAAGGAAAACTGCAATTCTCCCTTTGGAAAATGAAATATCTAATAATGAAATTGAAAATTCAAGAAATATAGTCGAAGAGGTTTCAAAATGATGCTAATAATATAATAGTTGTTGAGAGTAACACTATGTATAAAGTTTCAACGAAAGATGCCGTAATTTCCTTTGAGATGGCTTTTAATTTTCTTCAACAAAGTGATTTAGAAATAGATTGTAAAGAAATTAAAGCATTGAAACCATTGAAAAAAGTGAAATTATTAGATAATGAAAACTAATACAACCAAATATTACATCTTATTTCAAATAATTTCATTTCCGTATGTATTATTCATTTATTCATTTATTTATTTCTGTATTTAATTTATTAATTTATTGCACTATACCAAACCTCTCTATAACGAACACTAAGTAAATTTCTCTATAACGAATTTCCCTTTTGTCGCCCGTCTCCGATTCAATTTTTTATAATTAATTTCTCCCTAAAATGAACAAAAGCAGAAAAATGCATATAATGGACAGAGGGTTCGGTATAGAGAGCTTTGTATTATTAAAAAAAATTTGCCAATTTTGCCGCTGCGGACTTCTTGTCATAATAATAATAATAATAATAACGGATTTTTTGGCTGGAACCATGAATCACTGTGGCGAGGTTTGACTGTAATCATTTAGCATCTATTAAGTGTATAATAATAAAATTCAACAGGCGCGTGATTATTTTGTAAGTAATGAACGATCGAATTTACCAGTTAAAAAATTCCACGTGACTAAATTAACCAGTTAACCGGTTAACTCTTAATTTTAACGGTTAATTAACCGGTTAAGGAATTTTGCGCGGTGCCAACCTCTACAATAACACCAACTGTTGGTGTTATTGTTGTCTCAATTTTCTCAGTTTTTCTAGCTTCAGTTATTTTAAGACGAAACTCTTGTGTAATTCCTTTACAGTCTTTTATGGAATGTTTATACATATTTTCATAAATACCACGCATCTCTTCATCACGATAATTTCAAACAGCTTTTTTATGACGACTATTAAATTTCCAGCTTCTACATAGTGTTTCCATATTTGGGACCTTTTCTAGCAAAAACGGTCTTCCATAAAAATAGATTTTTTTTGGGTAAATCACACATTAAAATTGTTACACGAAAAAGGAAAATTGCCCCCTAAAATTTGATACGGTGCAGATCATCTATAATCATTAATTGCTTATAGTAACAATTGGTCAACTTCAAAATACTAAAACAAAAAAA
>CAUDNR010002258.1:2991-23817 GCA_958430865.1 Entrophospora sp. SA101 | reverse complement strand
ATTCTCCAAACTCTCTGCCATCCATCAGAATGATACAAGTTGAATTTTGATTCATCACTCCAAATAATATTATTCCAATCATTAATGTTCCAATTTTTTCTTTCTCTGCACCAACTAAATCGTTTTTTTCGATTAACTTCAGAAACAAAGGGTTTTCTCAATGCAGCTCGACTATAATATCCTTCTCCATGGAGATAGCTATGAACTGTTTGATCACAAGTAGGATTGTCTGTGATTTCATTTAATATGTTAGTTATCTCTCTAGCAGGAGTAAAACGATTTTTTATGACAATTCTTTTTAAAGTCCTACAGTCTCGATCTGTTAAACTTTTTGGTCTTCCACTTCTAGATAAAACAGTAATTTGACCTTTTTCGCGATATGCTTTTATTGCACGCTGTACTTGTGTTTGAGTACGACCAATGGCATTTGCTATTTCTCGAGTTGTTTGACCAGCTTCCCAACGACCAATTATTCTTCCTCTTTCAAAGTCAGTTAATTCAGTGTTTTCAGTATTCTGTGTATTTGTTTCTGTAAGAGTCATTGTGTTGTTGATTAAAAAATAAGAGTTAAAAAAACGTTAAAACGAATAACAATATTTTGTGAAAAAAAAATTTTAAATGTAACACATTTATTTTTTTTAGTCATTTTTACGTTTCAATTCGATTCTTGACCAGTATTTGACAATTAATTATGAGGTTTTATAAGTATCCCTTTGAAGACAAAAGAAACAACATTTACTAAGCTCCCAAAATGTGTTAAAACATGACATCTAAAGTTGGCTCTAATCTAAAGTTTTTTGGAAAATTTCCGGAAATTTTTTTTTTGTCTTTTAAAGATTATAAAATTACCAATATTTAATTGAATGTTGTGGAACTTGAGTATGTTATAGAATTCATTATGAAAAAGATTTTTTTGTTATTACACAACATCGACTTAATTAGTAAAATAATGACTTTTTATATCACCGGAGTTATTCAATTATTTTCGCCGATCATCAGGTGAAGTGATACTTTTTCCAGTGACTGTATGTGTAAAACAAAGTTCCCTTTTTTTGTTATAAAAATTTGTTATATGGTTATGTAGACCTCATAACCCCCTAAAATTATTACGTATACAGTATATTCTGTATATAATAAACAAATGAAATTATTACATTAATATTAAAAATGATCTTTGTATCAAAATAAATTATTTTATAATAAAAATAATAAAAATCTAAACAATGTGATGGGTTCTAATTCTAGTAGCCCCTTAAAAATTTATAAATTTGTCTCAAAATTTCATACCCTAAAATGTCTTTCAACCTTCAACCTCTTAAAGCTTGCTTAGCAGAGAAAGAACAAGCTGCACAAATTGGTGGATATGTATTAATGATGGTCAGGTTTACAGAAGTTGTATCTAGCAACTGAGTTGTCATACTATTTGCAACCAAGTGCCAAATCTGTAATTCTCTGTAATATGTAAATGTGTGTGTAAAACTGTAATATCACAAATCTTACACATATATTAATTTTTATGCAACAAAATTTTTTATAAATGAACAAAAAACCAAGAAAAGAACCAAGCAATTCTATTAATCATGACAGACAATTCACAGGTGTACAGAGGCAATTTATTCAAGGTCAAGAAAAAGGAAATGGCATATATGAAGGTGAGTGTATAAGTTGTCATAAAAATGGTCATTTGCAAAACATGGAATTTTACATTCTCATCCAGCAAATGGATACAAATTACCAATTATTTGAAGGAAAATAAAGTAGTAATGACACAAGATGAAGTTCAAGATTTATTAAATAAATCCATGGAAGAAGAAGATGAGGATGATAATGATGATGTAGTTGAGAATGAAATTAGTATTGCAACAGAAGAATCAAATATTCCAGATTGTGAATTTAGATGTACAAGTTGTGATGAATTTAGTTCTTATGTTTTTGAAATGTTTAATGAAGACAATGCAATAGAAGAATTAGATGTGGATTTTTGATGAAGAGACCAGAAGTGATGATTATGGTCCCATAGAAGTAGCTCATGAATTAATTGGTTATGGTGTGGTTATAAATTTTTAAATTTAAAGTTTTATAAATAAAGTTTATGATTTACATTTGTGTAAAATGCAGAAAAATTTGATTTGGTTATAACTTTCAATTGCATAATGTATTACAGAATTACAGAATTACAGATACATTCACATATTCTGACAACTGCATACTCAAAAGGTTGTCATATTACAGATGGCATCGTTAGTTATTAATAAATACTTATTGGGTAAACAGCACTATTAAACTATTTTTGGTTGCTTTGTTATTTTAGGTACAAAATGACATTAATATGATTTATACAACATTCTATAAGATATAATTAAACTTAATAAACATTGACATTTAAAAGAATAGCTTAATAGCGATTGCCTGATAGCATCAATATTGGGTGTGTGATGGACAATTTCAGTGACATCCAGGATGTCATGATATTGGCTGCTGTCTTATACATAATATGTATTTATTAATAACATAATCATGAGCATGGACACAACTTTGTGCATTTTGTCTATATAAAAAATAAAAAATAAATTAATATTTTATCATAAAATATAATTGTAATGATATTTTATATTATATATACCTTATCATTATTTAAATTGTTGTGGTGATGATGATAGTTGTGGTGATGGTTGTGATGATGATGAGTCCTATAAATATAATTAAAAAAAAATTAAATAAAATGCTTTGTCTACTATTAATGTTTCAGTTTATACTTACATCTTAGCAGCAGTGTTTTCTATTGTAATTTATTCACCTCCCAGTTTGAAGATTGTAGCTTCTCTGTAAGATTTCAAAAACAAATATATGAGTAAAAATAATCAACATACTAATAAATAGCAATGCTTTCTTCCTCAGATACACTGATATTGTTATCATTACCATTATTGTTAGTAAGAGATTCCTCAATCAGTTTGTGTGTCAATTGATGATCATCATCCATTTATTACCATCAGATTTTGATACCATTAGGAAATTTTTCCTGCTGTAGTAAGATTACATCCATAAGTTTTAATATGCAATGTTGCTATATTTGCATGAAAATTATGTAACTAGTGTAATAATTACATAAATCCATGTCAGAAAAAATTTCCTGATGGATTTGTTAGATAATAATTGTGTGAAAATATCATTATTAAAAGGTGCTGATATCATCAGAAATGGAAAAAGATTGTGAGAGTTCTGTAGGAGTTACATTTGGTAATGAAGTGTCTATTTGTGAGATAAAAGGAATTGGCATCCTATAAAAAATATACATATGTGGAATATGTGTATGAATGTATGAATGTATGAATGTAGTATTTATAAATGTATATATATAAAATAAATCATTTACTTTTGTTGTAGGACTTCTATTTACATAGTCTGTTTGATATATTCTTCAGTGACTCTATTAAATTTTCTTCAGCTTCAAAAAAATTCTGTCAGTTGTTTCTTCTTTAGACAGATCACAAGCTACCCTAATTCTATTACAATTAATGATGTTAGCCGTTTAAAATCCTTATCCGGCTAAGTCTTTACTACCTAAATTGGTAATTTTATTGTTATAACCAGAAAGTAACACGTAAATCTGTTACCAAATTTAGAAATTATGTAAACCGACTAACATCACTAATTACAATATTTTTAGCAATATAGTTTGAAATCTTTAAATAGACCTTTTTTCCTTCTTTATTTTTTCTTATTTGTGGTTTGAAAGACATTATTATTAATTATTTAAGTCTCTGAAGTATCACTAGAATAGTGGCAGTGGTTCCATGCAGCCACCACTTTAGAAATGGACAACCATTGCTCTTTTTTAACAGAATGACAATGAGCAGTGTCAATTGCAATTACCACTGCCATTCTTTTTTAATGAATAATACTTACTTACAAGTGGCTCCTCATTCATTCCCTAATATTATTTTTACTCTTTTGATTATTTTTTTTTTGGTATATATTTGATTTTTTTTAAAAAAAAAGAAGTTGTGTTTTTTATTTTATATAAAATGTTATATTGTTAAAATCAAAGTACAGATGGGTATTTATTACAAGGTTCTTGGTAATAATAAATTATTGATATTATTTTGCTTTTTGTAATCAACATTAATGATAATTTATTATTGATAAATTGATTGATGATTCATCTGTAAATCAAATGATCTTTTTAAAATTAAATCTTGATAAGCTGAGCCATTATAAACCGATTTTTGTTTATAACTATGCAAAATTGGTTAACTAAAAACATAATTAATAAAATTATCTTGTTAAGCCGAATTTAATATAATTTGATAGACTGAACTTAAAATAGTGTTGGTCGTCAAAACTAAAATTAAAAGTTATATGTCAAAACTAAATCAAAAGTCAATAGTCAAAAATCAAAACTAGTTTCGACTTATGGTGAAACCTTTTGACTTTCGCATGGTTGCGAATCTCTCTAGTTTTGGAAACTAACACTAACTTAAAATTTGATGTTGATAATTATAAACCAATTTTAAAATTCATCTTATTGCTTAAAAGTAAATATCTACACACGAATAGTAATAACACTATCATAAAGTTTGGAAAGGTACGTAACACCCGTGACATTGCCTTTTTAGTAATTTTTATGATTTGTCACGCACAATTTATTGTATGAATCGTCATAATTTCATAGAAAATTGATATTTATCATGGATGCTATCTTTCCAGACTTTACAGTAATACTGATTCACTAATAAACCGAGTTTGATAAGCTGACTCATTATTATCCAAAAGTTCTGCTTATTGAGATTCACCTGTAATATTAAAAAATCGAGGAAATATCTTATAGAATGATTGCAAAAATATCTTCCACATCTCAATAATGTGATAAATTCAAATAGTGTTCCATGTCGCAATCCAAAAAGGAAACAAAATGGTTGTAAAGGTGGTTTCAACCAGTGGTTGTAATCACTTTCATATGACATAAAGATGGTAGCAACCATCATCAAAAGTTGCAGCCAGTATCCTTAAATTCAAATAAATTTTTTGAAAAAGATTTAATTTTTCTTACATAAAGCATTTATGGCATCATTTTGCTTTTGGAGGTTTGAAATGATTTCAAGGTTTTAAAATAGTTTGGAATTTAAAAACAATTTCAGAGTTTCAAAATATTTTCATTTGAATAAAGGTTCAATCATTTGTAGCTGAATACTAAACAATTTGAATAATAAAAATAACTACAGTCAAATCTTGTCACAGTGGACCTTGCCACAGCGGATTATAATTTTAAAATCCTTGCGTCACATATAAAAACATATAAAATCCGTTGTGGCAAGATTAGTAATCTTGCCATAATGAATTTCAAATAAATTTTCTTATATTAATATGTCCCGTTCATCTGTTGTGACAAGGTTTGAATGTATAGACCAGTTTTTGTTAATAAGTTACATGAAGATCCCCAAGAGCAATCCCTTTTTTTTCGATATTTTTTAAAAAAAAATGTATAGATATGTTCTTTGTCATTTGTTTCATAAAATAAAAATATTATTTTAAAGTATATTACCATTTTTTTATACAAAGTCGTCGATTGGTGACATTTTCCTCCGTAAATCCTTATTTAGAGTTCACCGATTCATAATTTGACATGAGACAATTTGATATGATTATTGAAAATTGACAAATATTTGATCACATTATCATCATGTATGCAATCTTTCTGCCGCATCACAATTAACAGTACAAGCATGATATCTGATAATAAGTTAATTAATCTCAACGAAGAAGTAAAATTGATTTATGGTGTTATTTATTCATTAAGAAATTTTGTTAAGAAACTTACTGGAAGGTGAGTTGGGAAACAAAGATAAATAAATAATTATTTTTATATTCCAATAACCGCATAATTTATTGTTATTAGTCAAAATGGTGGTTTTTTTATCTAATTGATTATAAATTACGTTATTGTGAAACTCCGATAGGTTTAAAATACATATCGAAATGCTGAAGGTATCAAGACAAATTTATGTAAATTTTTATGTAAATTTTTATTGTTAAAAATACTTTATCCCCAGCTGAAAATCTACATGGTGAGGGTGCTAATTAATGCCACTGTTGAAAAAAGTTTTTTATTTATTGATTAAACTTTATTGCCAATCTTTTTGTGAATGGGTATAACTTTGTAGTTTCACAAAAAAATTTCCATTTTTTTTTATTTTTTTTAAAAAAAAAAATGAAATGGAGGATCCATCCGTATAAAACATAAAGACAAGAGGTAATAAAAACGTTAAAGGTAGAACATACATATGAATCGATTCGAACAGATTCAAAAAATCTTTTTGATTCGAATCGAACCAACAATGATTCAAACGCCTTTTTCAATAAAGACTTTCTCTCGCACCATTGAGCCTCTAAAAAGCTGAAAAGAAATGGCAGCCATAGGTGAAGATGGAAGAAAAGAATTGCCAGAAACTGGATACATATATAGGGAATCAATTGTTACATTATAGGATCTTAGTGAAAGACAATCTGAATACTTATGATACAAATCAATTCACACAGCATCAACAAAAATTTTTAGAACAACAGGAACAAAACTTTAAAAACAACAACAACAGCAACAACTCTCACATGAGCAACTTTTAGAAGTTTTAGAATAACAGCAGCAACTCATACAAAAGCAACAATTGCAACAACCTTCACAAAAGCAGCAACAATTTTTACAACAACAGCGAAAACTATCACAAAAACAGCAGCAATTAACATAACAACAACAACAACTCTCACAACAACAACAATAACAACCTTACAACAACAGCAACAATTCTTCCAACAACAAAAATTCTTACAACAACAGCAAGAGCACTTACAACAACAGCAAGAGCACTTACAACTACTGCAACTTCTCTTAGAATATCAACAAAAACCTACACAACACCAGAACATTTCTCAGAACTCTTAAAACAACGCCACCAACTTCTACAAAAACAGCAACAATTTACACAATAACAGAAACAACTTTTGGAAAATCAGCAAAAATTCATACAACTACAATTATTACAACAATTTGTACAAGGACAAGTTACAATACCAACCAACCATTTCGATTTTGGAGAGCTTTCTATAATTAGTAAAGATGATTTATACTAATAGTTTAAAAATTTGAAAAGGGAAAACTATTACTTGAAATGTGAATTTTATTTATTGATAGACAAGCTCAAAAAATCAGAATATAAAATAAAAGAATTGGAAAGTAAAAACATTGAGTTGGAAATTAAAACTAACAAACTGGAGGGCCAAGACAATGGATTGGGAAGTAATAATAATGGATTGAAAAGTAATAAAATGATCAATGAATTAAAAAGTGAAAACAGTAAATTGGAAAGTAAATTCAATGAATTGAAATTAGTTAATAGATTGAATCAAAAGTAAAGAATTAAATAATAATATATATGTTATTTATTTTTTTCTTGTTGAATTGCTTCATTTTATTTTCTTAATGGTTGTCAATTAAACTTTTCCTGTTGATATTAATTATAATTACATGACTACAAAAATGATTGTTTATTTATTTGTATAGTACAGTTTTTCAAGACAATAAAATTTGTATTCCATTCATTTTTTATTGAACAATAATCACAAATATGTCAAACTCCATATTCGTTCTTCAATGGGTCGTTTAACGATTTTGGATGACCAATATCCAATGCAAATGTAGTTGGAATGTCAAATGAAATAAAAGTATTGCATAGTAAAACATAAAAGAATCATATATATAATTTTGTAGCTTAGGATTTCATGATTTTATATACGCAAAATTCTACTCTTTTATGATGAAATAAAAAATTCGTCCAAAATTTTTTTTTCAAAGACAAAGAAAATTAAACAAAAACGTACTTAATAACTATACATATGAGAATACACGTCTTAAATAGACATCCAAGTTGCTTTTGAAAAAAATCATTTTTTAATAATTTTCGAATAAATTTTTCAATATTAAATGTCGGATTTAAATGAAAGCTAACATGGCGGTGAAATGCTACGAGTTCAAAAATATCGCTTGACTTGAACCACAATTGAACATTTATGGTAAGAAAGAATTATAAGACGTCCAAAGAATATGAGAAATTTAATGGGAAGAATTACGAATGATGTCCTAATGAAAATTAATAGAGTATGCCAAGAAGATAGATGCTATTATTGAAAGAAATAGGTAGCAAACAAAAGATTGACCTTATTATAAATTTCAAGTGTATGTTAAATATTTCAATTGAATGTATTTTTTTATTCATTATAAAAGAGTAGAATTTTACATGAAAAACTAAGTTATATTGCATTAATACTCTTGACGTAGTGTATATATATATTAATATATAAAGTATACAATGAGTCTACAGGAGAACTTATCAGTCATACGTTTGTCAATAAAATCATTCTTGCTGGCTAATTCACCAGGTAAATTATAGCAGGCCTGAAATTGTAATTTATCAAATCAAATCACTAAACATGCCATTTATTCTAGGGCGGGGATGTTTCATCTTTTGAATAAGAGTGATTGGTGTTATTTATTCTTTAAGAAATTTGTTAAGAAACTTACTGGAAGATGAGTTGGGAAGCAACAATAAGTAATAATATAATTTCACAATTATAATAATAATTATTATGATCACATATTTTTGTTTTCATTAATCAAGATTGGTTTTTGCATAATTATATTGTAAAACACAGATCAAAATATGACTCACTTAAGACAAATTTATGTGTAGAATATTCTTAAAAATCCTTTATTCTCCGCTGAATGTCCACAAGGTGGATGTGATAATAATTATTATTTTAAAGCCGCTGTTGATAAGTTTGGCTGTATTCGAATTAATGTTGTATGTGAAATTGAAACTATTACTATGTGAAATTGAAATTTATAATTAAATTTTTGAGGTGGGTGTGTTTGGATACGGAAAATTTGAATTTCACATATTAATATTAATATTAAATATGAATGAATTTAAAATCTTTTTGATTGTTGTGCATATTAATATACTGTACATAACTATAAATTTTGGTTTCACAGAAATTTTCCTTTTTTTTATTTTTTTTTAAAAAAAAAAAGGAAATGGCGGATTCAATTGTCACTTCAGAAGGCCTTAGTGAGTATGATGGTGGTGACATTGATAAAGAAAATTTGAATGTTTATGATATTGGTCAATTCACACAGCATCAGCAAGAATTCTTAGAACAACAAGAACAAAACTTTAAAAAACAACAACAATTATCCTCACAATATCAGCAGCAACTTTTAGAACAACAACTACAATTTTTAGGACAACAACAAAAACTACAACCTTTGCAAAAAAAAAAACAAATGAAAAAACTCACACAACTATTACAACAATTGCAACAGCTCTTGCAACGACAACAACATTTACAACAACAACAGCAACAAACACTACAACAACAGCAACAACAAGAACAAATTTTACAAGAACAGCAACAAACCTTACAAAAGCAACTTTTAGAAGTTTTAGAACAACAGCAGCAACTCTTACAACAACAATTACAACAACCTCCACAAAAACAGCATCAATATTTACAACAACAGCAAAAACTATTAGAACAACAGCAACAATTAACACAACAACAGCAGCAACTCTCACAACAACAACAACAGAAACAACCCTTACAACAACAGCAAGAATCCTTGCAACGACAAAAATTCTTACAACAACAGCAAGAGCATTTACAACTACAGCAAGAACTCTTACAACAACTGGAACAATTCATACAGCAGCAGCAACAACAGCAACTCTTAGAATGTCAACAAAAACCCACTCAACACCAGCAACATCTCTCAGAACTCTTAGAACAACATCAACAGCTCCTACAAAAACAGCAAAACTTCACACAACATCAGCAACAACTCTTGAAGAATCAGCAAAAATTCACACAACTGCAATTATTACAACAATTTGTGCAAGGACAAATTACAATACCAATGAACCATTTTGATTTTGGGAAGCTTTCTATAATTAGTAAAGATGATTATACTAATATTTTAAAAGATCAGGAGGAATTAAAAAGTGAAATCAAAAAATTGGTGAATAAAAACAATGAATCAGAAAGCAAATCCAACAAGATAATCCATGAATTAAAAATTACATACAATGACTTGGCCAGTAAACACAATGAATTAACAAGTAAAAATAAAGAATTGATGAGGGATTTTATAAATTTTGGGAGTCAATCAAATAAAATCCAAGAATTGGAAACCAAGAATAATGAATTGAAAAGTGAAAAAAATGAATTAGAAAGTAAATTCAATAAAATGAAAAGTGAAAAAGATAAATTAGAAAGAAAAAACAATCAAACAATCAATGAGTTGAGAAATAAAAACAAAAAAAATGATCAAACAATCAATAGATTTAATAATGAAAACAATAAATTGAAAAGTGAAAAAGATAAATTAGAAAGAAAAAACAATCAAACAATCAATGAATTGAGAAATAACATCCAAAAACAAGAACAAACAATCAGTAGATTTAGTAATGAAAATGATAAATTAAAAAGTGAAAATGATAAATTGAAAAGTGAAAACAACGATCAAGCAATCAATGAATTGAGAGATAAAGTCAATAAATTGGAAAGTGAAAACAATGAATTGAAAAATAAAAACAATAAAACAATCAGTAAAAATAGTAAGACCGTCAATAAATTGAATAATGAAAACAATAAATTGAGAAGTGAACTCAAGAAATTGGAAAGTAAAGTCAGTGAATTGGAAAACGAAAATAATGAATGGAAAGTAAATACAATGAATGATGATGGTGAAATCAAACTTTTTATAGCATAGCATTAAACGTGTGCTCTTAAAAGAAATAAATTGGATAAATTAAGGAGTTTGGAATTAGAAACAATATATTTTGGTTGCTTTATTGTTCACTTTACTTTCTGATTGTCAATTAAATAAACTTTTACTGTTGATATTACATGACTATAAAAATGATCATCTATTTAAAAGACAATTCAATTTTTATTAGACAATGATCACAAATATGTAGAGCTCCAGAATAACCAACATCCAATGCCAATGCAATTGAATGAAATAAACATCAAAAATGAATGCACTACTACATGGTCAAAAGCAGAGGTTCCTTTCTAAACTCTAACCTCCTTTTTAAATTAGTTTAGAAAATTTCGAAACTAACCCGAAACTCTTAAACTATTTCAAAGCTCCCAAAGTATTTTGAAACTCCCAAAACTGATTTATAATAATATGACATAATTCGTTTTCTCTTCAAGTGACCTATGTTTTTATCAAAAGTTCCTTTTATTTTGATATTATTGTCCTGACAATTAAATCAATATAAATATAATTTCTTATTTGCTTTAATATAATTTTTTCTCTTTCTTAAAAATATATATAAATTTTTTTTAATCACAATAATGTCAAACAATACTGATGTAGATATCAAATTCAAAAAAAATATGTGAGCGACCAAAAAATGCAATTGGCAACATTTGAATGTTATCCGGGACAAATGCAAAGCATGTAATTGTGAATGGAAGTTGTTAATAAACTGCAAGCCTACTTGGCACATATATTAAAGAGATAAAAAAAAATACATATATATTGCCGCAGAAAGAGATGGTGCAAGTGAATCTTTAGGAAATGCAGCATATAAAGTAAATACACAATCACTTGCTAATTTTTGGGATAAAGATGATATATTATTAAAATAACATGCAATTATTATATAGATCAATATTTTATTTTGATGCAATTCCCTGAAATTTCACCTCCGCCAAATATGTAAAAAATTATTATTTTTATTAATAGAATGTTAGTTGTTTTTTTTATAAAAATAATGATTAGGGATCTTTTTTTTGGTTTGGGGATTTTTAGAGTTTCGAAACAGTTCTACTTTTTTTATGATGAAATAAAAAATTTGTCCGAAAATTTTTCTCAAAGATATTTCTGACAAAAAAAAATTAATTAAGCGTACTTAAATAACATTACATGTGAGAATGCACGCCTTAAATAAACATCCAAGTTGTTTTGAAGTTTTTTTTAAAAAAAACCATTTTAATAATTTTTTCAATATTAAAATGTCCAGATCCAATGTGGTGAAATAATCGGTCTTTATAAAAAATAGTGTTACAAATTCAAAAATATCACATTTATGATAAGAAAGAATTAGGAAACGTCCAAATAATATGAGAAATTTTAACGAGAAGAATTACAAATGATATCCTAATGAAATTAATAGGGAGTATGTCAAGCTGTTATTGAAAGCAATGGGTAGCCAACAAAATATTGACTTTATTGTAAAAATTTCAGGTGTATGTTAAATATTTCAATTGGACGGATTTTTTTTGAAAATCTAAGCAACATTCACCAGGTAAATTATAGCAGGTATGAAGTTGTAATTTATCAAACCAAATCGTTAAACATGTCATTTCCTTCATGGCGGGATTTCATAGATTGTAGAAATTTTTGAATAAGTGTGCTTGGTGTTATTATTCATTAAGAAATTTTGTTAAGAGACTTATGGAAGACGAGTTGAGAAACAACAATAAGTAGAGAGAGAGAGAGAGTAGCAGTTTTTTTCAAAACTTGTTGGACATTTACCGTAGAATTTTTTTCCATACCTTTATTAATAATTGTAGGCTCTTTTGAATTAAAAATTGTTCGTTCGGAAATCTTCTACAGTCCGTTTTATAAACCATGCAAATATGCAAATTGCAATTTGATCGTGTCACATATTCACGAAAACCGGTTTACGTCGTGTGACTGTTAATGTTTAGAAAATATCTGAAGAAATTTTTTTTAAAAACAGTCAAAGCCTCCTTGGAAATTTCAATTAGCACTATTGTTATGAGAACAATGTCTTTACATTTTGCAAATATCAAGAAAGAACTTCCAATCTTCTTTTTTTTAGATAAAATGAAATTTCTATTATGCTAAATAATGTGTAATGGGGAAGAAAAAAAACCAATCAATCTAAGATTTGAGAAAGCCTCTTATCTCCTATTTACACAGAACCAATCATCTTAAAAAATCCTGAATTCAAAAAAAAAAATACCTTTGTTACCGTCAACAATTGAAATTCGTGAAAAATAAAAAAAATAAAGATTAATTTAATTGTTTTGTCGCAAGAAATAAATAAATAAGTCTGCCATCTTAACTTTTTGTTTTTTTTTATGTTTATTAAAAACACCAATCCACAATAAATCCGTATACATCTTTATCATTTATCCAACAACAATTCGTGTTTTTTTTTTAAAATATTATCACAAAAAAAAAAATCTTACGTATTTATTTGTCAAAATGCCATGTTTAGTCAACTTGATTGTTTACGTTACAGAAACAAGAGAAATTCCTACAATTAACAATTTTGTCATGAATTCTGTTGGAGTTACCAAATCTTCAACTGGAGAAGAACTTGCTGTCCATATGGTTGCTTTTACCCAAGAGACCCTGATGTAAAGACAAATTTACAGAGGATAAAACCAAACCAATTCGTTCGAGTGGGAGGGAAATTTATGTTTGATGACACAGATGTGGACAATTTAAATGTGAAGTTCTTGAAGGTGTGTATTGTTTTAGAAAATTGAAAGAAAAAATTTTTTTTATAATCAATGGAAATTTCATTTTAATTTGTGCGCGTTTTTTTTTAACTAACATATCACTCTTCCAGGTGATGACGACGAATTTAAAAATCATGGAACTTGAGAATAATGAATTAGAGCCATCAGAAATTGTTGTAACAATGACTGCAATAACAATGAACCAACACGGAAGGGATGAGTTCAACATCAAAATCAAAATAAATGGATCTCCAACAATTACTTACTCGAGACTTCCGAATGTGCACAAAGTGGAAGCTCATTTATCTTGTCAGGTAATCTAGAAAAGGTCAACAAAATCCAGGTCACCTACCTTTCATTCATCAACCTCTTCAACAGCAGCAGTAGCAGAACCGTAACCACCTTAAACACTGTAGAAGCCACACGAGAGATTATGCCCTCAATTGAAAATCCCAAAAGAAAAAAAAAGGGAAAAGCTCCTGCTGCATCGATTAGAACAAAGGTAAAAATACCAAAATTAGCTAATTTGGCAGTTCAGAACATCGATGATGGTGAATGCAGCACACCAGTGGCAGACAATGACGAAGATAATGAATGATAACAAAAAACGTTTTTGTCTTTTTTAAAAATTATTATTTTTTATTATATACATACACATTCAAAAAAAATTATTTCTGATGTTGTAACTAACTTAACATTAATATGGTATATAATAATAATTGAGCGACGTTATAATATATATATTTTTGCATAAATTTAAACAACTAACTACCTTTCATGTAATCAACAAATCACATAGTGTCTGCAGTTCACTCTTTCTATAATGAACACTAAATGAAATCTCTATAATAATAATGAACTCCCCTTTTGTCCCTGGATATTTTTTTGTAATTAACTTCTCTCTCTATAACAAAATCTCCCTTTCATTTTTTTATAATTAAATTTTCTTTATAATGAACATCTTAGTAAATACTCTCTATAATAAACAAAGGCATTTGAATCAATAATTAAAAATATTATATGTTTTGTAATTGTATATTTCAAAATAAAAAAATAAAAAATTTTGCACACACCTTGATAAATTTATGTATAAAATTTGAAATCTATGGTTCATAATGAGATCTTGTAGTTTGCAGGATTGATAGGATTATTTTTAACCAAAATAAAGTTTTCAACAAAAGGTATATTATTGCAAAATATTTTTTGGGTTTTGCAATTATGTTTGATCATGTTATTATGACCAGGTTTTTTCTATTTTGAATAATTGAATTCGAACGGTCGCACAATATAAAAATCGCCAATCGATTTTGTCACATGTGACAAAATCAAATGTCCGCCATTGTAAATTAGCCACTATATTTCATATACAAGACAAGAATCTCTAATTGTTACACGATATACCACTTAAACTTTTTTATACATTTGATTTATTTGATTTATTTATTTCCTTTTTTTTAATAATATGTAGAAAATATTTTATGAAAAAAGTTGTTTCACGAAATTATTTAGTCTCAATTTCTTAAGTGTATAACAAAATTCGGAATTTTCAATTGCTAAGCCTCAGCCAATTTTCAGTTTAAGAGAAAACCAGCTGATAAGTTTTGAAGCCTGTCATAAACAATAAAACTTATCAGTTAAATTTTTATAAAATGAGATAATTTTTTTTGTTTTAGTATTTTGAAGTTGACCAATTGTCATTATAAGCAATTAATGATTATATATGATCTGCACCATATAATAATTCTAAATTTAAATTTGGTTTCACAGAATTTTCCTTTTTTTTTAAAAAAAATTGGAAATGGTGGATTCAATTGTCTCTTTAGAAGGCCTTAGTGATTATGATGGTGGTGACACTGATAAAGACAATCTGAATGCTTATGGTACAAATCAATTCACACAGCATCAGCAAGAATTTTTAGAACAGCAGCAACAAATCTTTAAAAAACAACAACAATTATTCTCACAACATCAGCAGCAACTTTTAGAACAACAGCTACAATTCTTAGGACAACAGCAACAACTCTTGGAACAACAAAAACGAAAACCCACACAACAAAAACAATTCTTGGAAAAACAGCTACAACTCACACAACAATTGCAACAGCTCTTACAACAACAACAACAACAATTACAACAACAACAGCAACAAATGCTACAACAACGGCAACAACAAGAACAAGTTTTACAACATCAGCAACAACCTTTACAAAAACAACTTTTAGAAGTTTTAGAACAACAGCATCAACTTTTACAACAACAATTGCAACAACCTCCACAAAAACAGCAAAAGTTTTTACAACAACAGCAAAAACTATTACAAAAGCAGCAACAATTAACACAACAACAACAACAACTCTCACAACAGCAACAACAGCAACAAATTTTACAAGAACAGCAAGAATTCTTGCAACAACAAAAATTCTTACAACAACAGGAAGGGCACTTACAACAACAGCAAGAACTCTTACTACTACTGCAACAATTCGCACAACAGCAACAGCAGCAACTTCTTTTAGAATATAAACAAAAACCCACACAACACCAGCAACATCTCTCGGAACTCTTAAAACAACGCCACCAACTCCTACAAAAACAGCAACAATTCACACAACAACAGCAACAACTCTTGCAAAATCAGCAAAAATTCATACAACTACAATTATTACAACAATTTGTACAAGGACAAATTACAATACCAACAAACTGTTTTGATTTTGGAAAGCTTTCTATAATCAGTAATGATGATTATACTAATATTTTAAAAGATCGGGAGGAATTGAAAAGTGAAATCAAAAAATTGGAGAATAAAAACAATGAATCAGAAAACAAATCCAACAAGATAATCCATGAATTAAAAATTACATATGATGACTTGACTAGTAAATACAATGAATTAATAAGTAAAAATAAAGAATTTATAAATTTTGAGAGTCAATCAAATAAAATCCAAGAACTGGAAAGTAAAAACAATGCATTGGAAAGTACCATTAATAAAATGAAAAATGAAAAAAAAAAATTGGAAAATAAAAATAATCAAACAATCAATGAATTGAAAAATAAAAACAAAAAAATGACCAATGAATTGAAAAGTCAAACCAGTGAAAATGATAAAATGATTAATAAGTTGAAAAGTGAAAACGATAAATTGGAAAGTGAAAACTATAAATTGAAAAGTGAACTCAAGGAATTGGAAAATGAATTCAATAAATTGAAAAGTGAAAACAATGCATTGGAAAATGAAGTTTTGAAAAGTGAAAACAATGCATTGGAAAATGAAGTTTTGAAAAGTGAAAACAATGCATTGGAAAATGAAGGTTTAGATAGTTTGGATTAAAATCAGTCTGAGATAATATTCTAATGAGATGTAAATATTTTGATTTATTTTTTTTCTTTTGGTTGATTTTTTTAAATTATTCACTTAACTTTCTAAATATTTGTCAATTAAACTTTCCTGTTGATATTAGTTAATATTACATGGATTATTTATTTGTAATTTAGTAAACATATGTACTTTGTTTCAAGATAAATTTTTGAAAATAAATTTTGTATTCAATTCAATTTTTGTTAAACAATAATCACAAATACGTCGAACTTCACATTCGTTCTTCAACGGGTCATTTAACAATTTAGTCATGTCAATGACTAAAGTCAAAAGTTGCGTTATACATCATTACGTGTATGCAGATATTATTCTGTTCCTTTTAATTTACTTACACGTGTTTCAACATTTCTCAAAAAAAGTTTGCAAAATAAAATTTTAAAAATTAGAAAATTAGTAATTATATTATGAATAAGGATTTAATAACGCGTCGCGAAAAAAAAATTATGCTGTAATCTTTGTAATTTAGTAATGTGGAGCAAAAACGAAGATTTAGGATTACTTTTTGCAAATTCATTATAAAGGACAAAGTGGAAAGGTTATTCTTTAATTAGAAATAAATTTCCACTATCAATTATGAATGGGTGGGACTCGCTAATAATGAAAGAATATTTTGCTAGAACATTTTGGAATAGAAAAGGAATCAGATGATAAATTTTAATCAAAAATGATAACAACCCTGATTTTTTTCGAGAATATTATGCATGCTATTATATATCATAGGGAAGGAATATTATAAATTCGCACATAACAATAAGAAAGCAGCATATATAATTTTTTTTAGAAATAAATAAATGTCTGTAAAAAACATAGCCAAAACCTTTCCATAACACACTATGCACGGCACATTACTAATCAAGAAGAATGGATGATTTATAAACAATAATTAAAAATAATTTTGATAAAGGGAGCATTGGAACCATCTGCCAATTTTGATAGAAGAATATTCAGACATGTTTCCAAATAATTGGAATGATTAAAATTGCTCTATATAATACTTTTTTCAAGTGAACCATATGAAAGAGTATTTCCGAGGCAAAAACAAAGATTGAGAGTTTCAATAATATTAAGTTTATAACAATAAAATACGAAAAAACCAATTCTTTATATTTATTATAGCTTACATGACTGCATGACTAAATAGGAACAAAGAACATTCTTTATTTTTATATTTTTATCTATAAATAATAAATTATTAATTAGTCAGATATCTCTGATAACCTATGTTCCATTCATGGGAAGTTTCACATTCATATTTCTATATTTAGTATATAATTTTTAAAATTTCCATTACAGTAATAAAATTATGTGCGTGTTCCATTTTTGAACACCGATCACTTTGCTAAGAAATTGATGCACAGTTAAAAGTGTCAAAGCGAAATCTTTATTTTTGTAAATGAATTATTAAGAAGAAAGCCAGCGCAAGCTAACTGATACAAATAATAAGTGATTGAGTAACGAATATGGTAATTAAATCAAAGCTGCAGGAGGTGGGAGTTTCAATATTGAGATAACTTTTTGAGGTGACGAATTTGATAATCTATGATAGGATCAATCCATTGGTGTAGATGGAGCATTTAACTTCTCAATAGCATGGTTAACTCTTTTCTGAATGAAAGAAAGAAATAATCAGAAGTTATACTTGGGTGTAATCACAAAAGATCATTATACTCTTACCAATAAGCTATAAAAATTCGAAATAACTGGGATAATAGTTAAAATATTGGCATGTTCAGTTGGCAAGGTCATTTTTCTGATTTGGTTAAGACGGTATACACCATTAAAATTGAGATCCATGCTAAATAATTTAATATTAGAGCCTATTGAATTTATATATAATTAGCTTGGTAAACTGATCATTAAGTTTAGTAAAATTATGATAGAGAGAACTTACCATCAATGAGTATGCCAAATGTTTCAAATCCTAGTTTGTGCCTATATCATCCAGGGATCCCTTCATTAACTCGGCAAGTTTTATCAAAGCTTTATTCACAACATTATTAAGTGTAGATGGGGGTTTTATTTCTCCATAGGTGATTTCGTGTTTTTTATTATCTTTACTGAAGAGAAGTCGAAAATCAGGTTTCCTTCCATGTGTGTGATTATCAGATTTCCGTCAGTTTTTAGAGCTTAAAGACTCTCCATTGGCCCTTGAGTTATAAATTTAAAGAAACAATAAATATATAGTTGCATTATGAAGATTTCAAACACATTAAACTTACCAAACGAATTTATAATCATCTATGTTAAAAACTTCCTCCAACAACAAATGGAGATACCTATGAGCGAAAGTATCTTCATCCATTTTATGATCAATATCATTTGATGTTAAGGTCAAGAAACTACAGAATATATAGCCATAAGCATAACAATAATGGTAACTGCAAATTCTTCATTAAGTTTAAACTTACAAGTTTCTCATAACAAGTTGTATGCAGTCAATATTTTTTTCTCTTCATCTGTCATTGTAGGATCCCATTTCGCCCAGTTTTGGTGCCATTTGTTAATTAACAAATGCTTATCGTCTAGAAGCTAAACCACAAATAGGAATAAATTATTACTTTCATTAATTGCTTATTACAATGTTCTCAATATCCAAGAAAGTCATTACCGTGCTATACTCCACAATAATGAGCTGAACAACAACTGGCAAGGTCATGGGTATTAGCTGTCTAGGTAATGCGTCCTTCCAGGTCTGATTAGAGCATTGGATATATTCTGGTTTATCTTCTTTGACATACATTATTGAGGAGAGACATCTGCAATTATATGCAAATATTAAATATTGAAAAAAAAGCCTATGCATGTTTGACAAGATACTTACAATATTTGGTTAACATCCATTGCATACGAGAAGGATGGGTTGCTCTTCAATAGTTCCACTGCTTGTGTTTGGAACTTACAAAAATCTTCAGAAATATTGTATCCGTTCACGATCCACTGTAGGCAAAAGATCAATGATTAATGTAGAAACTGGGATGAATTTTTTTTTTCAATACTCACATCATTATCCGAATTACAATCAATTGTAATTTTCTCAATAACGTGCTTCCATGAAAGGATCATCTTTTGCTATTAAATCAATGAATATTCAAGAATTTGCTAGTTATTTTGAAAACTATACAAATGATAACTTAATACTTTATCTTTTTGGATTTATTCGAAAGAGAAGAAGAAACAATAAACTCCACATCATCATCCGTATCATCATCATTCTGAAATATATGTAACATACAGATTAGTGATGTGTGATCATTACTATTTACCTCGACATAAGGTAATTTTTTCTCAATATTTACAATATTCTCAGTAAGCTTATCAATATTTTCGAACTCATCACTGGTTGATTGGCCAGCGTCAACAACAATGTTTTGGTTACTTGATTTATTTCGTTTAGCATCCTTAGCTGAGATTTTACTTCCGGCATCTTCCATTGATCTATAGTGCAAGCCCGAAATTTATTATATGTTAACTAGTGACGAGAACCACCATTCTTTTTAATAAACTAGAGTGACAAGTGGTGGCGATAACCACCACCACCATTTAATGATAAACAACACTTACCCATGAATGATCTCATAATTATGATCATCTTGATTTCTTTTTCTTTTTGTTGGTGTTGGTTAGGCATTTTTATTAGAATTATTATTTGATCGATCAACAAACATGTCTAATTATTAACATATATAAAAGAAGAAAAGGTTGCCGTGTTACGGTGTCTTAATAAATGTTGCAATTTTTGTGTAGATTTTTTATATTTTGTGTAATATTTCCCCTTTTTTTGTATGTTTCCCTAATCTAACGACTTTACCCAATTTTGAAATGTTTGGTTGCACGGGAAATGTTTCGTTGTAAAAGAAGTTACTGTTACCGTAACGTAACGTAAC
>CAUDNR010002247.1:67519-86201 GCA_958430865.1 Entrophospora sp. SA101 | reverse complement strand
AACCTTTCGAAGCTTTTGTAATTTAGAGATTTTGATATCAAGTACAAGTCTACTTAGTAAAGTAAAAACGGTTTTATCTAAAAAAAACGTTACTTTTTTAGTAAGAACTCTTTTAATTTGACGTTACACAACTTGGGTGATCGGATACTTATGGTAGTATATATATATATATATATATATATATTGAATAACTATTTATTATTTGTTCAATGTTCATATGCTTTTCAAAATTAAAATCTTGAATATCTAGACCATTTATTAAAATCATTAAATTCTATTAAGCATTTTTAAATGAATAAAAAATTGTTTTTTTTTATCTAGATTTTTTATTGATTTGATTATATTGAAATATTGAATTTTAAAAAACATCTTAATCAATGACAACAAAAATGGAATTATTCTAGTATAATAAATAAAATTATATTTGTTAATGTAATATAAAAACAAAAAGTTGATGTGTAACTTTTTCCTATTTAAATTCTTGTCTATCTGGAATCATTACCTCATAACTCTGAGAGTAGAATGATCTGTGTTTGTTTGTTTATATAATAAAAATAACTGGTTTATTAATAAAAATAGAATTATACCTGAAACCATCAATGATTTTTTGTTAACAAAAATGGAATTTTTGGTTATCAATAGAATTATACTCAAAAAACGTCAATAAAAATGGAATTATTCTAATGTTTGTTAAATAATAAATATTAATTAATTTTTTTTTTCGATTTGTTACACGAATTTTCTGAACAAACCCTGTCAATAGATTTTAATAGCACGCGCGCACTCAATTTCACGAAAATATCTTGGAGTAAAATTTCTGCTTTATTATTTTGACTGGTAAGTTCTTTTTTATTACTTGTTATTGTTACTGATAATATTATATCATATTACAAAAATTTCTTTATAACATTTAAATAAATAGGTTTTTTTTGATCATCTTTATAAAATTTATATGGGAATTTGTGGAAATTGTAGTGTGTGTTATAAAAAACAATATATTATTATTAAAAAAATGTAAAATAAACTTATCATATAAATTAACTTTTAAAATTAACAAATTTAATATAAAGACAATATAAAGAAAATCCCATGAATTAACCATATAATGCTTAACGTTATGGGTGATGGCGGTGGCGGTATTGTTGATGGAGCCATCTTAATTGTTTCCGATAAAGTTATTCATAAGTTGATCGTAAGTTTGGTAGAAATGGTCGGTAGAAATGTTAGGAAATTGATGTATTGGGATAAATTCAGTCAGACCCGATGTCAAACTAAATTGATGAATGATATTTTCGCCTAATTTTTTTTTTTTCATTGAAAAAGTAAAAGGAATAAATTTTCGTAATTACTTTTTTTAAAATAAATTAAAAAACAATTTAAATTTTACCTCTACTGTCATGGTTATTATCGTAATTGTTTCCCTCGTAATTATTTGATGGAACAATGACAACATTTTTAGAACATTCCAAGCCTTTTTTCAAACAATTTCGACAGCTACTAGTTTTTTCTTCAGAGCATTTTATGTGAGATTTACTGCAATTCGTGCATGCTTTGAAGTATGGACCCCTTTGTTTTTTATTTTTATTGATGATGCTGCTGTTTTTCTTCATTATTATAATAATTAAAATAATAATAAGATGCAATGTATAATAGACGTATTATTTATTATTAAATGTTTGAGAAAATATTTAGTTTTTTTTTTAAGGGAAGGGAAGAATTGGACTATTTATAAACAGTTAGTTATATTACATCACAGAGTTGGCAGTTTAAAGGGTTAAATACTAATTTAGTATGACTAAATGGTTTGATCCATCCGAGTACCCGTTCAAATTCACGATTAATTACTATTGTTATTATTGTTATTGGTAAGTTTACTCTTTTATATATCTTAATCAAGCCAAAAAAAATAGGCAAAGAATAAAGAGATAAAGACCAATTTGGTTAATGAATAGAATCATTTAATTTAACCACTTTAATATTTTCGAATCACCGATTTAAATATTTTAAATATGTTTTCATAATCGTCATTCGGTTAGTATTATTTTTAACAAGTTATTGAATGTGCATGTCGCAATTCAAATTCCAATTGTTAAACATAATAGAATTTGAATCAATTGACTGATAATCTCAGGCCAAACAAAACAATCAAATATTGACCATTGTTAAGGTGCGAATTGGTTTGTATTATAAATATCGTGATACGCTAATTTTTGTAATGCGATCAAAGTGGTCGTATATATGCTAATATACAATAATTCTTATTCATGTAATGTTATACTCTGAAACACATCACTATAAGATAATCTTTATCGTTAACCTGTTGAACTAAATTAGTTATTTATATCAATTATAAAATGACGAAATATATACGAAATAGATGTAAAATGAAATAGTATAATAATAACTAGTGCAAATAGTATAGATAGTATAAATAGTATAAATAGTATGATTAAAATGAAATTTTTTAACTTTGCATATTTATTTGTGTAGAAATCTTTATGGAAGAATATGAAACAATAGAAAAAAAATTTTAAAGTATAAAGAATCATTAGTTTTCAAATGTGGAAACCATTGAAAGTTTCCTTGAGTTTAAACCGTTTTTGGAGGAGATCGTGGATGAGCAATAACGAAGATTTTAGTTATCTTATAATATTTAATTAATATTAGAAGAACGTTTTTAATAATAAATAATAACCAAATTAATAATAATAAACAGTGTTGTGCCATTTATGGCTCCAATAAAAATCATTGGTGCATTCTAATAAATTCCAATTGGAATTGGAACATTCCAAATGTGGTTTAGCCAATGAAATTCAATTGCAGTGTCACATATATGAATTTTATTGGTTAATATCAATTGAAGATCTATATGGAACATTCCAATAGCGTTACAATGTTCCAATTGCACAACACTGATAATATACATCACAAAGTTTACAAGTTTCATAACATTGCTAAACCAAATTGAGAAACAAAATTATAATAATGATTAAAAAAAAATCAAACCATGTATATGAGAATTAATTGGGATGATCACTTATCATTGAACAAGATCATCATTTAATTTACTTATTACAATGAAACAATATCATCTGCAATGTGTCGGCCGTATGTATTAATTCATTTTTTCTTTGTGTCATTATAATAATAACACAATTAATGATTTACTCAATCTGTTACCAAAAATACACGATATTATTACATTATATATATATATATCAGATAATTATTTTATTAATATTAAATTAATAATTAGAGTTATATGGTGGCGCTCTAGGAAAAACGGATTTCGAATAATATTATCAGTCGGACATGTCCTTTCAAATTATTTTATATATTAAATAAAAAATTTCTAATTTGTGTCATAAAGTTTTTTTAAAATATCTGGTTATTTTTATAATAAACTCGAACTTCGTTGTTAGAGTAAAATGAAAATACTCCATTAAAGCTTTCTAATGAATACTCTTTCATATCGAAAGGTCTTCTTTATATAACTCTACGACTATTCAAAAATGGTGTTACTTTTTCACTTCAAATCTCAGATTATTTTTCAATATCGCTTTAAAAGACCTGATAGTGATTGAAGAGGTATAAAATACTCTAAACTTTCATATGGTCATTACTTTATGGGGTGTTGGTTAATAATTTTTAGAGAGGTTCACGAAAAACTATTTTATAGAAATTTAACAGTCATGTCAAGAATTTTATGATTCAGCAAAAAAATTTTTAAAAAAGAGAAATCAAAAGAACCAAGTTTACAACCTATTATTTATGAAAGTAAGCAATAGATATTATAGGAAAAAAATGTATAACTATATTATAAAAGAATTATTTGTTTATATATTTATTTATCTAGGAGAGAATGTAATTACTAATATTATTTATTTCAATTCATCTAGGAGAAAATGCACAAATTTCTTTTTCCAAAGGTTAATGGTTAAATCAGAAGGAATTGTTATGTGACTATATTTAGTGATGTATGGTCAGAAAGAATTGCGCGACCATATTTTATTTTTAGAAAATTCAACATCAAAAATTCTGGTTGTAATAACAATTATACTATTTATTCTTTTTAGATCTGGTGTATACGATCAGAAAGAATTGTTGTGGACATATTTATTTATTATTTATTTTTAGAAAATAGATAGAAAATTCAACATCATAAAGTTTTAGTTGATATATGCCTGTAATTAATCATTAATTATAAATTAAAAGGTATTTATTTATTAATGATTGTTTTATTTGTTTTATTCATTAATTTTTGTTTCTCATGTAAAAAAATATATATCTATTAGTGAAAATGAAGATATAGTATTTACTTTTTAATAATTGAAATTCCAATGAGGACCTAAGCTAGCAAACATACAATGAGTTATAATTGAATTGTTTTTTCTATATATTATATAGTTTTTCATAATAATAAATCTACTATTTCTACAATTCCAATATAAATTTTATAAAGAAGATATGAAATATCAAAAAAACCTATTTATTTAATTTAAATGTTATAAAAAAAATTTGTAATATTACACGTTGAATTCAGTGTAATCAAGCTTTCGAATTTTATTAAATTAATAAATCAAAATAAACATACTACACCATCCAAGCTTCTTAATGAATTTTTTTCATAATGAAATGAGTTTGTTGTATAAAGCTACACCTATTCAAAATGTCGTTACATTTTTACTTCAAAGCTGAGATTATTTTTTAAATGTCTTAAAAAAGTGATTGAACAGATGTAAAGTCCTTTAATTCATGACCCGCGATATAAGTATATAATGCTACGTTTTTTTGAAGTGTACGGTTATTAGTAACAAACTCAATATATATATATATATGTATGTATGTATGTATATCAAAATGAATATTTTGTTTAATAGTGACGATTTAATTATTTCGTTGATTGATGTATATTTAAATTTGCATAATTGCATAATCGCGTAATTGCATAATTTGCATAATTGCATAATTGTATAATTGTATAATTGCACAATTGTATAATTGCATAATCGCATGATTGTATAATTGCATAGTTAATTGCTTCAAAACTTTAAAATAAAAAATACTGCGCAACTTTATTCCTTCTTGTATCACATAAATCACATACAAGACGCATAGTCCCACAACTTTTACTGGTTTGCAGATCCTTTAACTCCTCCAGAAATGAAATGCAAAGGCCAAAACAAATCATAGAATTAAATCCAAGTCACTTCTCCATTTTTTTCTGTATTTCACAAATGTTTGTAGAATTCGTAAAAATATAAATAAATAGGGTGGCTCCTTTTCATAATGACTCCATAAAATTATAAAAACTCGAATAGTATCAATTCGTTCTCAAATGAAAGAATACCTGGTGTTTTTGGAAATAATATTGTCTATCAGTTGATATAAATAAATCAATGGACAGTTGTGCTTTGGTGGTGTTAAGCATTAAACAAATATGAAGCAAGCAACAATTAATTATCTGACAAATTTTGTCCCAAGATTCTTTAAAATCAATAGCTATAACAATACACGCATAATTTAAGATTTTTTACCACAAAATTTCACATAAAACACAAAATTAGGTTATATATTTTGCTTTATATTACCTTGAATTGCATAAATTATTATTAATCATCACTAGCAATTAATAATACATAATATACAAATAAGGAAATAAGTTATATGATTCTGTACGGTAATTTTAATAAATTCAGTAAAGAGCTTCTTTGGTCAACCGACCCGTTAATTTCAACATGACGTGTCTTCTGAAAATTGGTTTAATAAAAAAAATGGTTATTTTGAAGAAAAAGCTAAACCTAGATGTAGTAAACAGAATATTTAATACGATCAAACTTTTCGGTAGAATTTCATTCCTTCTATATAATATCCATTGAACTAAAAATATATTACATGTAACATAAATTTGAAATGAAACAAAATCTTTTTTCCAATTTAGTATTTGCTTTGAATTGACGGGCAAGTTTGCATCATTTTAGTAATTGTTACGTTGACATGATATTTTAGCTTCTCTACTGCGTATTTGCCATGACTACAGTGAAGAGTGCATGAAACCGTCATAGGTCATCTACAAATAGCCCACATGATATGTGAATTCCATTGAAGTTATATTTACTTGCCAGCTGGCATTTGAAAAATAAATGAAAAATAGAAGTCTTTCTGATCTGCATAATTATATATTAATATTGTAGGTAGCAGAGCTTTTTGATGAGATGACTACACTTATAGGACTTGGGTCTTGGTATGTAAATACATTATTATAGTTGTCACAATTCAGATAAATTCTAAACATCACTCCATTGGCAATATAATGTTGATTTGATAACATGGCATAATGATGCAAAATCAAATATGACTAATTTAAAGCTCACTGTAACCAAAGTATCTGTGTACACTTCATAAGTAATATCCCTTGCATAGAGTTTTTACTAATAAAATATTATAGTGCATGGGAAAAAATATCTGATGCCATTCAAAATATCCACATAGAGGAACTTGGATATGATCATCCATTATGTTTTGGAATACTGTATATCAATTCAGAACCTTTAAACTGCATGACTGAAGGAGATCATGATGTTTTTCAGGAATGCATCAAAAAATTTGCCATTGAGGAGATTCCGAGAATAAAAAGTATCTATAACAATTTTGTCAGTTGGCTCTTCAATTAATTGCTACTAATTGCAGCATATGAAAATTGAATTACAGCTAATTGCAGTTCCCATCTTTTTAACAACAGGAAGCAGAATGTCACTGGAGAAATATACATTACATATTGTACCTACCAATCAGTCACAAGGTATAGGATTGCCAAAAATAATTCACATAATAATCATTCACATCTGTAATATAAAAACTGATCAACAACAAGTAATAAATAACAACTGGAATAACTTTATATTACAAAAGGAGGTTTAGTTTACAAATTTTACAAATGTTGGATGAAATAAGAATTGATATAGGTATATAATAAACGAAAATCAATGTTAATTCATTGTATTAGATGTTATGCAATCCCAACGAAATAATAAAATTTATTATTTATTATTTTTATAATAAATAACTTTTTCATCACAATCTAGTTCATTTAAAGTAAATAATGATGGCAATGTTTGGATGTTAAAGGAATTTGAAACTAATGCTAACAATTTAATAATACCAGGGTTTATAATAATTAATTTATGTCCAAGTAAAAGATAAAAAACCAACTCTGCCAATACTACATTCGAACCATCATGACAACTATGAATATAACAGTAAAATTATTTATAAATGTAGTTATTTAGTGTTCATACATAATGATGATACTATGTTAGATGAATGATTTTTTGTTTGACTGATTATTGCTGGATGCTGAGGAATGCCGACCCAGGTTGTCGATGAATCTGCCTAATGGGAGTATTTGCTTGAGCCTGTAAATAGAATTTTTTGAACATTCGTCACTATGGCTATTCGAATCATTTAAAGTTGGATTTTACTGCAGTGCGGAGCGTCAGTGTTTGACTAGGAAAATATCGAAATAGTGATGAGTAGAGGAGGGTAGATTAGCGTTTGTGAAGTTTTGATGGAAGATTAATGAGTTGATGTGTGTGGAATGCTTACATATAATATATGATATGTAGACCAGTTAGAAATCAATTTGGTGTTTTAGGAATCCAGGTTGCTAGTGTGAATGTATATTTGAATGTTCTTGTGAGAGATGCGTGTGGCATACCCTGTCATTTCCATCGGAGACCCCGCTGACACCAAAACATTATAATAGTAATAGAAAACAAATGCAGCATTAACTTATAAATGTCATTAAAATAAGCGAATTATTGGAAAATGTACAATGAAGAATGTCATATACGCCATTTCGCATCAATTACCACCTTCCAACCTTTTCAATCTTTTAATTCTAACATAATTACTAAAATAGGTTTGGAACCGGTTCGACGCAATTGAGCCAAAACTGGTTAAACCGGTTCAAATTTTTCATATATATATATATAGTAATAAAACCGGTCGGACCGGTTTGATATTGTATTCTTTTCACCGGCAGATTGATATTATGGAAAATTTTTTAAAAATGGTGAATAAAATTTTTATCTCAACTCTCACAAAAACTCTTGCAATTATCCCCAGATTTGGTTGTTTTTAAAAAAATTTTTCGCCAAAAGATCTTTGATTTTTGTTTTAGCAAATAATTGATTGAACCAAGTTTTGTACGTATAAATAACTGTTTTTGGAAAATAAAGAACTTATACAGTCATCTGTGGAAAATTGCATTTAAAATTCGTTATAATCTCATTGCAAAAAAAATCGTAATGCGAATTTAACTATAATTAGTTGAAACAAGATTTATTGAAACGAGCTTTGATTGTGCACACTATTGTTATATTATATTCATGAGAATAGTGCAAGTAGGTGGTTCCATTGTAATAAAATTGCGTTTGCGTGTGAATTATATAATTCCTATAGTTGTAAAATAACTTTTTCTTGAATAAACAAGTTTCGGCTTGGGAAACAAATAATTCTATAACAATAAACAAATAACCCAAATTGGATTATAAATTTACTAATTGAAATCGGTTTTATTATTCAGTTTAAACCGGTTCGGAGTTTGAAAAAGCGATCAAAATCATTATACTCTAGAGGTTAAAAATAAAAAATATAATCAGTAGTATTCTTGATAATAGTTAATAGTTAAACCCTGGGTGGTACGGGTATAAGTTCAATTTTACGAAGTAAAATTAAGCTTAAACAGGGTTTGTCCCCTACCATTTATGTGTAACTTTTTCCACTAACAATAAACTATTACCTCACATATTCTAAATTTACGAAATAACAATGTAAATTTTAATATTTTAAATGGGAGATTTTTTAATTTGTAATATATATATATTTATATTTATTATAGGAACTTAAGTTGAACATAACTTTACATCATTCTATTGCTGGGCTTAATTGTTATAAATTGCAAAATGAAAAACAAAAGATTACTGTAGCTAACTCACCCTTCCAGACATTTCGGATAATGATTCAAAATCAGTAAATGTTATAAGTGAAACCAACCAGTTAATACTGAAACAGATATAATTATCAAGATGCAATTTACGGTGATACTACGTTGATGATTCTAGTATTCGTAGTGATGCTTTGGTTATCCAGATAAAAGCATTGATTCACATTACCATTTAAAGATCAAACAATTATAATGAAATTGAAGGACATAAATTTAAATTTATTGTTATTACTATTAATATTCAGAAATAAATATTGCTATTAAATAATCATTATTCAAACAATTGTAATTTTAATATTTGTTTGTATTGTATAATTTATAATGTTTTGCATTTGACTATCGTAAAACTCAACCGAGTTTGAATACAATCTATCTACTATTGTATTAGTATTTGTTCTATTATTTTTCACTATACGTTGTGTTATGTTGGCGAGCATCAAACATTCGATAATAATCCAATAATATGATGGAAGAAACAATGATTAGTAGAATGAGACATAAAAAATAAAGTTATCCAACTTTCGAAGCGATGAGAGAGTCAAGAAAGTGTTAAGTTTCTCATTATCTATTGTGTGGAGGTAAGCCATTCAGAAAATCTGACGTCATTATTGATCACATGATAGCGTCATCGGTCCACACTATTCACTTTTCCATTTATCTTTTCCCTACCACGGTCAGAACTAATATAATATATAGGGATAGATATTAGGAGCATAGTAATAGCATTTACTACAGGCCTTTCATTCAGCTTCGTACTTTGTTAAAAAGGTTGTAGGGGTTAACTCTAAAGTACGCAAATCAGAACAGTTGGCAGTTCCCATATTCTACAGCATAAAAGTAAAAATTATCGGGTTTAATATTTTTAGCGTTCTGATAATTATTATAATAGATTTGAGCATTAATACGTTAATTGTGTTTTCTTCTTCCTCCCTTCGCTTTCTTGTTCTCACCTTTGTCGATAATCAACATCCCTTATGTTTAATACTTCAAGATTTTGAGAAATATAATTTTCTTCATATTAGCATTGTAAAATTATTGAAAACAATAAAAATAACCAGTTTGCTGTTATTATCATCATTATAAAATTAAATAGTTATGAAAATTAAGTTTTTTTAAAAAATAATTTTATGAAAATGAAAAGGTTATCTGAAATTAAGGAACTGGATTTTTTTTTAAAAAAAAAAAATTTTATAAATAGTTTTTTTATTGACTATTTTCAATGTGTGTCTAATAATCAGATAAATTTAATAAGGTTGATATTTAAAATATCAATAATAATAATAATCTAAATAATTAATTACCATCAACGTTTTTGCCCATCATGCGTCTCTAACTTCCCATTTAATAGATTTAAAGAAAGGCAATAGAGCATCATTGGATTGGGTAATTTAAATCGTTTTTGGTGTATCAAATGTCAATCTGGCCATTGTCATCTTCACTGTTGGTTTAGTAGTGTGACAGGTACCAATGGAGCTTCTTTATATCTTTTTCAATATTCAAAAAAGTGGTAAATGTTGCTAATTCATTAACTTTATACACACAACCCAACCATATTCTAAACTTACCGATAGGTTACTTGGGTAAGAGCTGATATGGTGAGTAAGGAGAGATAATTTTTATTCTTGTAGTAACTATTTGTTCTTTTAAATTGGCATAGCTTTCTGCAAAAACATACATTCAGAAATTATACACACGCTCATCACGAGATGATTCATCCGTAAAGAAATAAATTAACAAGTTTGACATGTTAAGTAAAAAGGTATTCCATCGGCACTCGAGATGTGTAATCCTAGTGTCAACAAGACAGAAATGCATTCTATACACAAGCAGGCCCGTAGTTTCCATGTCGCTTGATTCTTTTCCTACAATTCATTCAACTTGAACCACTCCATTTGTCAAGGAAATCGAGGCTTTGGTCGTATTATAATTTTTTTCTTGTCAAGGTGACCCTATTTTCCACGTGGTATATAAATGAAGCACTGAGATCTTGGTTTCTCTGCAATATCATCTCTCTTTGTGACAGTTAGTGAAGCTCTAATATGTTAAAAATAAAGTAGAAAATCAATATAATTTATCTTGTTACTTCCCGTGACATATTGTACACAATGACAACAATGACAGATAATTAATTTACCTCAATTATTGTTTGTTATACTTCCATTCTTAATAACAAAGATATGCCGATCATTTGCTTATGAAATTGTTGCAAACTTTATGTAATCTATGTGATTTACTTAATAAAACAATGACAAACAATAACAGTAACACATATTCATTGTTTGTCATTAAAAAAAAAAAGACTGTCAACTTTGCATCGACCGACATTTACACCCCACCACATGGTAGACATGTGTTTCACCTAAAATAAAAATTATATATACATTAAATATAGTAAGAACATGCATAAAAGAATGTAGGTAAAAAAACATGCATCTAAGAATATGCATAAATGTAGATAAAAAAATTTATATAAACGTATGTATAAAAAAATTTAAATTTAAATATAAATACTTTCTTTTTTAAAAATATATTATTTAATAATTACTATTATTTTTTTCCTCTTTTGGATGACATCTCCCACGATGTTTTTATTGATATTTGTGATTTTAAGGTTCCTGTTATTAACGGCTTTTTGATGATTAAAAAGTTAACCTTATAAAAAGTTAATTTATATTATTATTATACAATATAAATATAAAATTTTTTTACCTTGTCACAATTGGTTATTTTGCGGGCATGATATACGTTCAAATTTTACATTTATTATTATTATCATGTCATACCAGCAAGATTTTTGATAATATTTGGACATGACTCGCATGGATTCATGAATGAAGGTGGCAGAACTTCAAAAAAGGCCAATACATAATATTAATTTTTTTAAGATGATGTTGTTGGATTGTAGTAGTAGTTGTTGTTGTTGTAGTTGTAGTTGCAGTTGTAGTAGTAGTAATTGTTGTTGTTGTTGTTGTTGTTGTTGTTGTTGTTGTTGTTGTTGTTGTTGTTGTTGTTGTTATTGCTGCTGCTGTTGCGAGTGATGGTGTTGCTTTTGTTGCTAATTCATAAATGACTTTGAATCAAGTTCAATAATATTATTACACGTTCGTTCAGTTAGATCATAAAGTTTTCGACGATGAGTATCTAAATTGCCCTTCATATTCATATGTATTAAAAAACAAAATAAATATTTATATGCGTGTATATATATATTTCTTGATATAATATATAAAAAACGTATATGTATGTGTTGCGCACGTGCGCACATATATACGTATTTCAAAAGATTTTTTTTTTTTTGAAAATGTGATTTACCAATTTTAATTTCCATCGACCAAAAAACTTTAACCAGCCAGGATGGAATTATATGTAACATCAGAAGTTATGTAAGTTTCAAGCTTAAAGAAAGTAATTTGGGCTCCTCTGGGAATAAATTAGCTATAAAGCAAAGATTAGATCGAATCATTAATGAATAGATTACTTTTACTAAATGATAATGATCCAAAAAATTTATTATATATGCAAAACTGATACCTGGATATGTGATTAAAAATTAAGCAAGCTTGGAGGGAAGGATTAATTTAAATGGAATTAAAAGGTCGAAAGAAATGTTCCTGGCTCGCAATATGGCAAAAATAAAAACTGTCAGCTGAAGATATTAATATGTCAAAAAATATTCGAATGCATTCTGAATCAATGAAATAGAACTTGATAATGAATAACCCTCCTCTCTCAAAATAAATAAACGACGGATATCTAGATTTAGTCATAACAAAAACAAGCGTTGGAGTTGCTCTAATTATTTTTCCTATTAATAAATGCAATAAATACAATTATTTGACGAAAATATATATGTGTGTATTATGTGTGTTTTATTCCCCCCAAAAAACAAAGTTTTTGTTTATTATATTAGTAGTATTTTAGTATTTTTGGTAATAAATGTTTCACATAATTTTAATATGAAAATTTCAAAATGGAATATACACAAAGGATAACATAATATGAACGGGCGAAATTGAATTTTCTACCTATTTTATTTTAGACAGAATTGATATCATCAATTAATACAAATATATCTTGAAAAAAATCGCCTTCTCCGTGAGTGGTTGGAATCAGGTTTTCGGCATGTTTCCGATTTTTTTCAAACTATAAAAAAATATGTAACAAATAAGTATTGGTGAATGATTTTTTATGGTGGAAAATTGATAATTTTAAATAAGCCAATAAGACGTTTAGATTCTATTTTTGGAGCTTTTCATCAACTACATATATACTTTTAACAATGATTACCATTATATAATTAACCAAATTGGGAAAAATAATATATTTATGGTGAATCTTGTGCGAGGTATATATTCTTATAAATTTGGTTACCCCGTTCTCCTTTTCCAGGCCCAATTTTTCCACCAATTATATCATTGTATTATCAGATTCAAAATAAAAAAAACTCGTATATATATATTTCAAAACAATGCAGTATTAGCAGCGGACTTTTTATTCCCGAAAGACTTATATATTACGTGTAACGTGTAAATAATAGCAAGTTCGTAACTTTAAATTGTTTTGAAATTAATATTAATACACAATGTTCAACGAATGTTTTTTTAATAAACAATGTTTATAATCAATAAAATAATAGAATTAAATTATATATTAAACGCACAAAATAAATAAAATGAGATTGAGATTTACTACTAATATTCGTACACTGCATACAACCATTTTTGGAGGATAAAGCTTGTATCATAATCCATAAATATAAAGCAACTTAAACTCTTTCAAATATTTTCCATATCTGAAACTAATGATTTTGTTACTTCAAATTGTTTATATGGATTCTTTTTTCTCAAGAAAATTTTTTTTTATTTATTTGTTTTATAGAATTGCAACTTGAAGCCTTTTACAACAAACAAAGTCATATATTTATAATGTAAAGATATCATTTCAATCTATTTCGTGTAAACTTTTAAATAATTCAATTTTATATAACTATATTAGTAGGTATTCAAATACAGTTTATGACAAGACTAACATATAGTGATATTATATAACATGTAGATATGTGACGACAATTAATTGTACTATCACTATATAAAGAAGTCTTTCTAGTCCGAACGCCAGCTGTAGATAGCGAACCCCGCGATACAGGCATGTGATTTATTTACATTATATGTTCTATAAATTAAAATCTTAAAGCTTATTGTGCGCAGTCATACATTGTTGACTTTACACATGTAACAAGATCTACTGTGATGACAACAGCTTTGACTTCACCGAAAAAAATGGTGTATTTGTGATTTTTGTCGATGATTCAATTCAAAAAAGATATAATGAATGAAGCAAAACCGTCAAATCAATTCAGAGTAAAATTGCGCCTTAACCCTGGTTTAATAGTTCGCTTGTTTGTTTGGCTGATGTTATTCCAACTGACCAGGCTACACGGAGAGAAAATGATAGTGATTACCACCATTTGACTGACGATCTGGCCCAAATTTCTTTCGTAACGAGCGGCCAAACCAATTATGTGTTAACTAATAATTAGAGTTGCTCGCAAATGGAAGTACACATTCAATAAAGCTTTATTTATTTGTTAGATAAATTACTTACCTAATCAAGTATGATATTTCCAAAAAACACGTCAAATATAGTTAGAATATATAACAATGTACAGAATTAAATTTTCAACAAATACGCATTGACTGTAAATCAACTTTAAATCAAAGTTTTTAGTGGCCAAAGAATTTTATTTGCTAATCAATCAGTCTTTATTTTATCTTATTTAGCTTGATTAAGATATATATAATATAATTATTGCCAAATCAATAACAAATGGTAACAATGTGATGTAATAGTCGCCTTGAGTTCTTATTGAAAACATTATTTTAGATTTTCAACCAAATAGTAAGCAATATTTATATAAAAAAACCACTTTTCTCACAAAAAAAAAACAAATATTTTTCAAAAATTTACATTCTTTATCTTATTGTTATTAATTATAGCCGCATTTTTAATTTTTAATTATGAAAAACAACAGAATTAAACAAATTAAAAAGCCAAGGGGGCCATATAACGTTGCTTGTACAAATTGCAGAATATCGCATAAAAAGTGTTCTGAAGGAAGAAATACCAGCTGCAGAAATTGCTTGAAAAGGGGTCGGAGATGTTCTAAAGATGTTCAATCAAATTATGGTAAGTGGGATAACAACCATAACAGTAGAGGCAATTTTAAATTGATTTTTTAAATTTTTAAAAAAGTAATTATATGAAATTTTTTTTTCCTTTTCAATGAAAAGACCTAGGCCAATTCAGTTCGACATCAAATCTTGTCGAGTTTATTCCGACCCATAAATTTCCTAATATCCGTATCGACTATTACTACCAACAGTCCAGTCAACTTATGAATAATAACGTTGTCTACTTTATCAATCATGATGACAATATCGACGAAGGCGACGACGCTACTACCCATAATGATCAGTATTAATGGTTTAACTAATTGATCTTCTAATTAATGTAGTTTTTTTATACTGTCTTTCTATTAACTTCAATTTTAGTAAAGCTTTAATTTCTATTAATTTTTAAAATTGTTACACGATGTGTCACAGTTACGTAACATAGACAGCATTTATTATTAAGATGTTTGTAAAGTAATTTTACAGTAATTAATTAATACGCAATTTTTTTTTTGATTTTTTAATAATAATACATTGCTTTTATTATGGTATGTATAAATATTATATATATATATTATCTTTTCTAAATAATAAATCTATATTCCGGAGGTGATAAAATTCCATTCATTAGCAATACTACTCCAATTAAAATATTAAAAGAGGCAGAAACGATAGCAAATGAAAATCCAATTCCATATTTAAATCCAACGTAAAATTTATTTGAATTGTAAAGAAGATGAGATATCAAAAAAACTGTAGCTAATTGTGATAGACCTGTTTATTTAAATTAGATTAAATAATTGTTATAATGTATAATAGTATCGATGGCAATAATAAGTAAGCAATAAAAAAAGAATTTACCAGTTAAGAATAATAATGCCGAAATTTTACTCCAAGATGTTTCCCTTGCATATCTACCACCAATTAATACAAACATTAAATAAAGCAGCGTTAGTCCTCCTATAGCTGACGCTGCTACCATAAGACTAGATGATAGAATCCATTCTTCACAAAAATATTTTTCTTCGCAATCTCTGTAACTTGTTGATGGAAATGGTCTACACTCATTGATCAAAAGATTTGTACACACCTTTATTTATTGAAAAGAAATATATATATACACACACACATTTCATCATTTCTCTAAAAATAAAAATAGACCTTGCATATTATTTACTAAACCATTATTTTTCGCCAATTACCTGGAATAATCCATAACTCATTCGTCTATTAAATGGTGGTATGTCCAAAACCAACCTACGTTTTAAATTAAATTTATTTGTTTTTTTTCCTCTAGAAAAACATAACGCACATATAAAATTATATTTACCAATCCGTTGATAATAAGGCATGCCAGTTAAAAAAATAAGAAGCGACAAAAAAAACTGTTGCTAAAGCATATGCATTTACTGTAGGCATTGTACTTGTTTTTATTATTTTTAAAGAAGGAAAAAAGGAATATAGTCACACAAGTCTTTCTGATTGGCAAAATTATATTAATGGTAGAATGTAGTCACGTGATATATTATAATTTCTAGTGACGAAATAAAAATTAATATTTTATCACTAAATAAACTACTGTTTGATACAATATTGTCACTCAAATATAATTATTGATGAAAAGATTTTCCTATATATTCTCAATAATGAATTGATTATTTTCATAAAATGTGATATAACTTCTACAAGGAATAGGTAGAACAAATAGTATACGTGAGAGACTTTTTTCAACTCGTATAGTTGATATATAGTAATATTTGGAAAACCCCTATTTTAAAATCAGGTTGTTTCTAATGCTTACAAATTTATATACGAATAAGTCTAATACCACTTGCCTCGCCTGAGAACTCATTAGTAAAGAATTAAAAACAATATTTTTTTTTGACCCAGTCTATTGCCAACCCTGCATTGCATTGCATTATAATTGTGTATTATTTAAATCCCTAAATAAGGTCATCCCAAAAAAGTAAGTAATGGAAATTTATTAAAAATCAAAAGGACGTTCATAACTTTTGTTATGGCAACGAAGAGCTTCCTGCACTCTTTAATCAATATATCACAAGCTCCGAGAATGAAAATTTGGTCAGCATTTCTGTTGTTATGGAGAAGGAAGTTCACAATAGACCGTTTATCATGCATTGGCCAATTGGCAACTTTCATGAATTGCGGCCACGAAACACTTCTAGTTCTTTATTTACCAAATTTTTAGTGGCAGCGCAACTTTCAGGTATATAATAACTCGATAAATCCAAACGAGCAAAAAAAAAAATACTCACAAATCTATGGAATTCTAACATCATTATCTTGCATAGTTTGTAAAATTTCGATTTCTAATTTATTGCCTTTAGCTTCATAATTTTCTTTATAAGGAAATATATCAAATACAAGATGAGTGAGCGAAATAAAAATGACTAGATTCATTAGATGAAATAAGAGAAAAGCAAAATGAAGGTTAGAGCGAGTGGATTTAGGCAAGAGATTCACACGAATTAATTAAAAACTTTATTGTTTTTTTTGATGAAATTTACTATTAAAAGAAATTTTATCATGCATAAAAAAAAAATTCATTTATAAAAAAAATACATAAAAAAGATTAATAACGGAATGTCATGATATTACAATATAATAAAGATTGTCATTATAACAAGCTGTTACTAATTTTTATAGCGTTTGTTCCGTTATAATGACATGTCAGTATAATGGGAAAATCACTGATAATTTCTAAATAATCAATAAATTAGTTATTAGACAATGAATGGAAGTAACCTTATTGTAATTTTAATAAATAACTTTTTGAATGATTTTTGAATGATTAAATGCTTTTTGTCTTAAAAATGAATTCAACCTTCAAAAAAAAAAGAACTACGTAATGATTCTAGCTTAACTAAAGATTTTGAAATTAGTCAAAGCACTGTTTCAGTAATTTTATCAGAGTTACACTAGATAAATAGCTTTCTGTTGACAAAACAGAATGACCCGTAGTAGTAATAAATTCTATATAAAAAGACATAGGTCAAAATAAAGTTTAAAAGTATATAGTAACTAAACCTTTATAACAAAAAATATAGATACATATCATTACAGGCAAAGTTTGATTAAATAATACCCAGGTTTGGTCGAATAAACCCCGTAATGGGCAAATTTTTTATGACTTACTACAATTAGGGATGTTAAACAGCTGACTCAACCGTGGTTGAACCGCGGTTTGTCGATCTGATTTACATAAATAACCAATTAAATTTTAATCATGATAAATGTAACGATTTTAAATAAAATAAATAAGAAATAGTCTTAACATTATAGTCAAACAAATTATTTATTTATTTTTACTATTAAGTTTAGAAACATTTGGATAGATGAGATTATCTGTCTGTTTATAAATAGAATAAATAATATTTTTACTACAATTAAAATATTTGTAAGAAAGTGTTTAATTCGTTTTTGAAGTAATTCTTTACATATAATGTCTAATGACAATGATTTTTCTGACAACAACAATAATTAT
>CAUDNR010002247.1:56858-67509 GCA_958430865.1 Entrophospora sp. SA101 | reverse complement strand
TATACCTCTTGAGGTATTACAAATAACATGACCTTTACAATATTTTATCCAATAAAATATGCTTATTAATCCTATTTCTGTATTACTAGCTTACTAATTGCTAATTACTAATTCTCTGAGTAATTATTACAAATAATTTGATTAATAATTCGAAATAAATAATTATGTCATAAAATAAGTTAAAAATAGAAATGATGTAATGATCTACACGTGTAACATGACGTGCAAAAGCATATCAGATAATTGCACTTATTTTACTTCGATATATTCTTTGACCAGATGTGAAGTCATCCGGGTTCGATGTTATCCCTCGAAGAATAATGTTACCATTGTTCATGTCACTTCGCTTTTCGCTATGACAATCACTAGTAATATTAGGGAGCTTACTACTTTCTTCCATTGTCAGATCCGGTCTAAACAATTTCTGATTTCGTAAGTCTTTTTCAATAAACTGAATGAAGTTGGACTACTCATTACTGTTATCTCATCCTGACATCTAATAGGTTATAATACAAATCAGAGGTTGCAAGCATTAACATGACTCTTGATCTAATAATGTTAGATTGTGCAAGGTATAATATAGATTGTAAAGATTGTGGCATTAAAGGGCATTGTAAACATTAACTCCTTTCATTCTACAATCTCACTTTCCATTATAACTCCTTTATTTATTTTGGAACTACTAATCCTAAAATGGATAGTCTTGTCTATTTTTAAATAAATTAGAAGATTTTATTTCGAATATTTGGTATATTAATTTTCAAAACAATTCTTCAAATTGTTCATCTGATTAATAGTGAATTTCTCATCAGAATATGTCATTCTGGATGCAATAGTTTTTTGATGGATTTTCTCATTGATAGCTTTTTGCTACTTAATATTTACTCTTTGGAGTATGCTTCCTCAAGTTTATTAAGTTTAGATGTTGAATTTTATAAAAATTTGCTGACACCAGTGCTCATTATTAATGTAGATTCTCGATTTTGCTAACTTCATAGTTAAAACGAATTTCATAATAAAAGAAAGTCAAGTTTATAATATAATAAATTGATATTTTATTTAATGATTTGGTTATAAAATACATGTAATAATAAGATAGATGAAAAAGTTATAAAATTCAACATAAGGTTGAAAGTTAGGAAAATAAACTCCCTATTTATAATAAAATTATATTTCTGAAGATCACTTTGATTATTCATCAATTAATAAGATTTCTAAAATACTTAATAAAATTCTCTTTAACTGACAATACTCCTGATCATTGATTATTCTTCTGATTATTAATTATTTTATTCCTCTGTGTATTGATTAGTAATCTCATAGATCCCTGACTCATTATTCAGAATATCCAGTATTATTGCCAGTTCCTTTTCATCTTTTTTGTCTTGTTCTCTTTGTATCTCTATTTTTTGTATCTCTTTTTCGTATATTTTGGTAAATTGCCTTGTTCTCCATATTATTGTATCAACTTCTTTTTGAGTGTATATTTTTTCTTCAGTTTGAGTCTCTTTTTCTCGAGTGCTACCTGTTTCTACTGGTTCTCCTTTTACTAGACTTTCAATTTTTTCTTCAATTTCTTTGAACCTTTCTTTGTATTTTTCAATTATCTTTTCCATTCTTTCAATGTATTTACTTTGTTGTTCTTTATAATTCTTTTGTGAAGTTCTATTTTGCTCTCTTCTTCTTTTCTTATTTTCCCTTTCTTGGGTGGTTTCTCTGAAAATTTGTTCAAAGTCTGATTTTTCTTTGGCTTCTTTTTTCTCCAGTCATTTTTGATGGGTATTTATAGTACTTTAATTTCTCCGATCATGCCTTTCTTATATAAGTTTTTGTTAGTTAATAAAATTCTCTGATTACTCAGCTTTTTCTTCTGATTAGTAATATTGGTTATCTTTTTCTCTTATCTCGTCTAATCTCTCTTTTAATATATTACATGTCCTACAATTTCTTTTGTGACTGTTAGTGGTCTAATATTTTCTATTATTTCCTTTATAGTCCATGATCTGTATCCTAATTGTTTGTTCATTATTTGATTGATGATTACTCCATAGTCTTCTGATTTCTTGTTTTCTTTTCTTCTCTTTTTGTATTCTCTTACTTTTTCACAGTATTCACAGGTACAATCCTCAAATCTTTTCCTTCCGAATTTATCTATTAATTTCTCTTCAAAATTTAAGAATCTAAGATATTTTATACATTGATCACATTTTTCTAGGGATGTTAAACAGCTGACTCAACCGTGGTTGAACCGCAGTTTGTCGATCTGATTTACATAAATAACCAATTAAATTTTAATCATGATAAATGTAACAATTTTAAATAAAATAAATAAGAAATAGTCTAAACATTATAGTCAAACAAATTATTTATTTATTTTTACTATTAAGTTTAGAAACATTTGGATAGATGAGATTATCTGTCTGTTTATAAATAGAATAAATAATATTTTTACTACAATTAAAATATTTGTAAGAAAGTGTTTAATACGTTTTGAAGTAATTCTTTACATATAATGTCTAATGACAATGATTTTTCTGACAACAACAATAATTATCTTCCTGAGTTTGAAATTAACAGAACAAGAAAATGATGATGACAATGACAACAATGACTCTATTTTAGATAATATAACAAATATTTGAAAGTCTATCTTCAACTAATAATATTTGCTCACCTCCTGCAATGGAAAATATATCTAAGTAATAAAAGTAAAACAACATCTGCAGTTTGGATTTTATGTATAAAAAATATAATAGTCAAAATGAAGTTATAGGAATTATTTGTAGTTTATGTGAAAAAAATTATGCAAAAAAATCATCAACATGACCACCTATGGATCATTTAACAAAAGAACATAGTAATATTCTTTCTACAACAAATCAATTGCATGTATATGTTAACCACTCATATTTAAAGTATGTGATCAACAACGGTTATTAAAATTGACCAATCAGATCTTAGTATATGATCGACAAACCACGGTTGAACCGCGGTTTTAAACCACGGTTCAAACCGGTCTAACACGGTTTTTAAACCGAACCGAACCGACTCAACCATTTAACATCCCTAACTACAATGTTTGTGAATAACACCCAAAAACGTCCAAGAGGATTTGATCATGATGATAGCATGTTATTGTGTTAAAAATGGGTAAATTAAAAAAAAAAAAAAGAATTTATATTTAGAACTTTATTAAATTAATAAAGCAAAGTAAAACTACACCATCCATCCAAGCTTTCTAATGAATGAAATGAGTTCGCTACACAAAACTACATTATTCAAAATGGCATTACTTCAAAGCTGTGATTATTTTAATTTAAAAAGTGGTTGAGCAGATGTAAAGTCCTTTAATTCGTAACCATAATAGAAGTATTTTTTGAAATGTACGGTTTCTCGGTAACAAAGTCAAAAAAAAAAAAAATAGATATATTTTGCGTATGACAATTAGTGCATGTGTTTATTTATTATTTGAAATAATATCCGAATATTAATATCATTCATATTCGTTAATTGCCGAATATTAATATCATTCATATTCATTATTTGAAACCGAATATTAATATCATTCATATTCATGTGATTGATATCCGAATATGAACAAAACATTAAAACACTAATAACAATCAGTCAATCAAATTTGTACCCTTATATTGTGGACGGAGAATTATTTATTTATGTGATTTATGTGATGTAAGAAGAAACAAAACCACGCACACTTAGCCCCATAACCTTAATTCCTCTAAAAATGGAAATGCAAAGACCAAAAAGCAAATCATAGAATTAAAGCTAAGTTATTTCTCCATAATTAGAGAAAATTGTTTTCTGTATTTCATAAATTTCTGTAGGATTTGCGAAATATAAATGAATAGAGTGGCTCTTTTTCATAATGCCTTCATAATGATTATAAAATCTCGAATAGTATCAATTCGTTCTCAAACGAAGAATACCCGGTAGTTTTGGAAATAATATTTAGTATTATCTATTGATATAATCAATAGACAGTTATGCTGGTGTTGTTAAACATATACAAATGTGAAGCAAGTAACAAATATCTGACAAAATTTCTTTAAAATCACTAGCTACACATGTAAACTCGATAAGTCAGATGCAAGCAATCAATTGTTTAAAGTACTTGATTTGCTTTATGTCACCTTGAATTGCATAGATAATTATTAATCATCACTACCAATTAATAATACAAATAAAAAAAGTGGGTTATATAATTGTGATAAATTCAGTAAAAAGCTTCCTATCCGTTAATTTCATATGACGTTTTCTTTGAAAAGTATTTTAATAAAAAATGGTTGCTACAAGGAAAAAGTTGAGAGGGTTATAATTAAAACTTTCCAATTGAAATATTTTTTTTTTACAATTTTGTGTTCTGAATACCAATAAATCTTGTATATGTCGAGAAATTGATTTACATTCTAACAAGAACGTTTATTAAGAAATTGGTTCAACGTAGAATCATTACATATGATTGACCAAAAATTACATTCCAAATAGTGTTATATTGCGAACAATTATTTGCTTGAGTGAAGGAATAATTGATAATATATCAATCAGGGTTGGAAAATTTACTGGTGGACTTTGGACTGGTCCATTGCCATTAATAAAATACTAAATGGGTGTGGACAATAGAAACGGACCACGTTGTGAAAAAAGCAATTTTGAGTTAGTATCACTATTATATGTAATTCCTCATGTAGAACATTTTTGGCTTAGAAACCATACCCACTTTGCTTAATAAAACTTTGAGATACCCTCCATTAAAGTTTTAAAAACAATAGTAAATTACTTGAAATGCAGATCTTTTTTTAAATTTTCTCAAAACATCATTTTCACAACATGGTCCATTTCTATTGTCCAGACCCCATATAATGTATATATATATATATATTTGAATGTGACACATACCGTAACTGGACAATCAAATTCTGCACCTTCAGATTTTCCAATCCAATTTCTTTGCATTTGTTTAACATGTTCTGGCCAATCATTCAACAAATCAAGATCATTCAATAATGACTGATTATATATATAAATATTATTTTATACATAATAATATGTAGATTAATATGAATTAATATAGATTTTTGATTTAAAAAAAAAAACAAAGATATACACATATAGATTAAAAATAAATTAAAATAAAAAACCTCAGTGAAATCAGTGATTTTGATAAACCATTGCTTTAGCTTACGATGCTCCACTTTTGCTCCAGATCTCCAAGAAAATCCATTAGAATCTACCTGGGTGGGTTTTTAGACCTAATATAAATAATTGAATATTATACCGAAATGATCATATTTAAAAAGTATATATTTTTTTGCGATAATTTATTTAATACCTGTTCATTTGCCAAAACTGTTTGATCAATTGGATCCCAATTCACTATAGCTTCTTTTTGGTAAGCCAAATTGGCTTTATATATTTGAAGAAAGAGGTATTGCGTCCATTTATAATAATCTTTATTACAAGTAGTTACTTCCTATAATTAATCCATTAATGAATATTTACTTATTTATTAAATTGATCAATTATTAAACATATAAATATTTTAATAAACCCAACCCTTTCCCAATCAAAATCAGCAAGGATTTTTCCTAGTTGAGATTTCATAGTTTCAATATTACTGATAGTCCATTCTGCAGGATTAATTCCGCGTTCAATTGCAGCATTTTCTGCTGGAAGACCAAATGCGTCCCATCCCATTGGGTGAATCACCTTTACTCATCAACAAAAGGATTATTAATATACAATAACATTACAAGTAAAGCATGCAAGTATAAATATTTTATTTATTTATTTATTTATTTATTATAAATACCTCATATCCTAGCATTTTTTTAAACCTTGCAATAGTATCACTAATAGTATAAACTCTCACATGACCCATATGTAACATACCACTAGGATATGGAAACATTCCTAACACGTAAAATTTTTCTTTTTTCTCATTTTTTTGCTCTTTACTGCTACTATTAGTTACATCATTACTTTTCATTTCTTTCCATCGATTTATCCATTTTTGTTCTATTTCCTTTAAATTAAAACTCTTTGTCAAAGAAGAATAACGATAGTAGTTATTATGCTTCTTATGATATCTGATGAGTACATCAAAAAATTTATTTGCAAATATAAAGTTATTATTATTATTATTGCTACTATTATTAGATACACGTTGAAAATTTCTCAAAATCATTTTTTTATTTTTTTTATTATTGATTATCAAATCACCAGATTAATATCATGATAATAGGTTCGTCTTCTCGTGTTACCATTAGTTCAGACGCCGCCGTGTCACTAATTTAATTCATTTTCTTTACTTTTTTGAACTTTATATTTTTCATCTCAGTAGAATAAAATTTTTTATTTTTCTGAAAACATATTTTATAACGCTCTTTGCAAAAATTTAATTTATTTAATTAGAATATTATTTTTTCGTGACTTGTTTGTTCTTTCAGTCATAATCATCGCAAACCTTTTCGTAAATATTTATATAAAAGATGGCACATGTAAGTATATTATAACATTAACAACTGTTCAAAGGCTTTTTTAAAAAGAAAAAAATAGATTGATCATTTTGTTTAATTGATAAAATGTAGCGAATGGGTGGACGGAAAAAGAACAATAAAAAAGGATTCCAATTCACTCTTATGGTTGTTGGTAAGCATTAATGAAAGTTATGCACATCTATCTACACATATATAACACATCCCACTCGACAAATTAAATTTGTATTTAATTTTATGTGACCTAATTTATTATCTGTTCTAGGCAAAAAAATAAATTATCTTTATATTAATTATATTAATAAATATTATTTGAAATGTAGATCTTGTCATTATTAACAATCAAATTAAATAACTACTACTATTATTATTATAATTGAATTAGGCGCATCTGGTACTGGCCGTACAACGTTTGTTAATACACTTTGTAGTAGTGAAGTATTAAAAGCAAAATTATGTGATTCACCTGAAACTGCCCATGTCGAAGAAGGAATTCGTATTAAACCAGTTACAGTTGGTAATTAATTAATAAATCATTTATGATTATTAATATTAAAGGAAAAAAGTTTTTAAACTTTACACACACACACACACACACATATAGAATTGGAAGAAGATGGTGTAAGAATTGCTTTGACAATTGTAGATACACCAGGATTTGGAGACAATATTGATAATGAATTTTGGTGAGATTTTATTTTAAATATAATACTATATATATTTTGATGTATATTAATGATATATAAATATATTTATATTTATCAATTAGTTTTCAAGAAATAATGGGTTATCTGGAAAGACAATATGATGATATCCTTGCCGAAGAATCTAGAATTAAACGTAACCCAAGATTTAGAGACAATAGAGTTCATGCGCTTCTTTATTTCATCACACCCACAGGTCATTCGTAAGTAATATGTTTCATTTATTAAGATTTTATTTAATTAAAAAAAAATTTTTCCTTAAAAAAAAATTTTTAAATAAATAATAGTCTTCGAGAAATTGATATTGAACTTATGAAAAGACTCAGTCCACGTGTCAATGTCATCCCAGTTATTGGTAAATCTGATACTTGTACACCAGCTGAATTATCAGATTTCAAGAAAAGGGTATGTATTATAAATATATTGAAAATATTGTTTTTTAAAAAAGCCGTTAAAAAGTTTATTATTTTTATTGATAATGATAGATAATGGAAGATATTGATCATTATAGCATTCCTATTTATAATTTTCCTTTTGATTTTGAAGAAGATGATGAAGATACAATCGAAGAAAATAGTGAACTACGGGTATGGGTTTTTAATTATTATGATTTAATGTATTTAAACAAAATAACCCTTTTTTTCCTATTGAGCAAATATATTTACAATTATATTTACATTTATTAAAAGGCACTTTTACCGTTTGCAATTATTGGGAGCGAAGAAGAAATTATTGTTAATGGAAAACCAGTTCGTGGAAGACAATATCCTTGGGGTGTTGTTGAAGGTATAAATCAATCCATTACAATCAATAACAAATGTTTCTTTTTAATAATAATATGAATGAATACCTTTAATTTTCATATTAAAAAAAAATAGTTGATAATCCACAGCATTCAGATTTTGCAAGGTTGAGATCAGCTTTATTGAGGTAAGTATTATACCATGTGTTTTTCTATTATTATCTTTAAATTCATAATAAGACTTTATATTTTTTTTTTGTTATAAAATAGTTCTCATTTACAAGATTTGAAAGAAATCACACATGACTTTTTATATGAAAATTATCGTACCGAAAAACTTAGTCGAAGTGAAGACAACTCTGAAGACGAGTAAGTTAAACAATATGCTCGATTTGTTTGAGAAATGGAAATGTTACAATTATAATCATAACAATAATAATAATTCTAAATTTAATATTATATAGAGAACAAAGTAGCAATTTACCTGACGATCTTGCTACTCAAACTGTACGTTTGAAAGAAGAACAATTGAAACGTGAAGAAGAGAAGGTAATAAAACTTAAATTAGAAATTTCTACAAAAAAAAAAAATTATACTAATTTTATTTGTATCAATTAATTTAGTTGAGAGAAATTGAATTAAAAGTACAACGAGAAATCACAGAAAAGAGACAAGAACTATTAGCAAAAGAAGAAGCATTGAGAGATTTGGAAGCTCGTTTGGCTCAAGCTCAAGAAACTAATAAATAAAATTTATTGATTATATAATTTTATATAATACATTTGATAATACATATATATAGATATAGATATATATATACAAACTGATTTATAAAAAATTGTTATTTGGATTATAGAGGAAGGGTTGGAGACATTTTCACTATTTTTTAATTATTTATATCTGTAATGATTTATTTAATGTCATTAATAATATTTATTTATTTTGACTATTCTTTAATTTATTTATTTATTTAATAATTTAATTACTTTCAATAAATGCATTAGAAGTGAAAAATCTAAAAATATTTTTTGACAAGCCTTTTTTATTTTATAAATTGGAATGCACGTGATATATCAAAATGAAACAATTCTGTCTTGATACCACTAAATGGATTGTGCTTGATTCTTTACCTTTAATGTCCTTCAAGGAAAAGGACTCAAAAACTAATGCCAGTTTTTTAAACAGAAAGGCTAAATACAATGGCTTAAAGTAATTCTAGTAATTGAAGGCTTTTTGTTGGAAAAAAAGGATGTTAAACAAATAATTAAATTTGAACGGCCTTATTAAATCAATAATAATAGAAAATTCCTTTTACTACAATATGCATGCAACTATTTTTCAAGTAACATTTGAAACATTTTCTCCCAATATACATGAAAAATTGTGTATTCAGTATCCATCGCTTATTTTATCTGGAAACAGTGTTAATATTTTATACACTTATGCGAAAAATTAAAAAATTTGCAAGAATTCAAATATACAAATAATTTGAATCAATTATAATTAACATTGTTCTTATCACTGTCAAAGTTCAAGTTATTTAAATACTGTAATCCATGCACAAGCCATCTTTGATCCCGACATCTAAATCCATTGTTTTCATTAATTAATCTGTCACGCTCAACTTGAAAAATCTCTGACCTGACTTCTTTTAATAGTTGACCTAATCTATTTAATCCCTCACCATTCCCACCATCTCCCCAATACCTATCATTCGACGTATGTTCTATTATCTCAGCACCACACGTAGAAAGTAATTTAAATCGTAAATAGTGAAATTGTGAAAATTTACACTTTAATGCTTTTTTCATAATTAACTCTTTGAATATCTTCCTGTCTTCTGACACCACCGATTCCCAATTTGCTCTTTTCTCTTTATCATATGATCTAGCAATTGAAAATGCTTCTCTTGCTGATTTTGCATATTGAATTTTTTTACGAATTGTTGGATTTTCAAATTTTGATGATTGAACTATCAATCCATTGATAAATATTATATTATTAATATTATATTTTGAGAAAGACATAGAAACATCTAAAGAACCACTTACAATAATGTTCAGTAGTTGGCCAATCTGCACCATCTATCGATATTTTCTTTATTGGATTATAAAAATTAGTAAACTCATAATAAAGTTCGTCCCTATTATAAAATTTGATTACTCCTTTTCCTGATCTGCTATAATATTCATACTTTATCACAAGGAAAAAATAAATAAATGAATATTAATATTAATGCGAGCAAGAATGCATTAATTCTAATTATACCTTACTTACCAAATGGTCCATAAGTAAAATAAAAGCATCCTTCATCGTTTCTCTACGAGCCAATAACAATGTAGCCCTGGCCTCTCGAAGTTCACGTTTGGTATAAGCTAAATTTGATTCAGTAACTTCTCTTATCACGATAATATCTATTGTATGAATATCACAAATATTGCGAATGCTTTTTATAAATCCTGTTAAAGGGACCATTCTCATTTCTCTGGGGTCTACATTTAAAATCACCACAATTCCGAATTGGTTTATCCAACAATTCAACGAACAATCTAGAATAAATTTTACAAGATTTCGAAATTCTGTTTCAAAATAATATACTGCATTTTTATTAAATGCATCATATATGATTTTATGTAATACAAATCCATCACAATCCTCTTGCTTCATATCAAAATATTTGCTAATATTTT
>CAUDNR010002247.1:25540-50622 GCA_958430865.1 Entrophospora sp. SA101 | reverse complement strand
TTCAACATGCCATTTTGATTCTCTCTTTCCTTTTTGATGCGATCACGGTCATTATTAAACAATAAACCTTACCATTACCTTCTAGGATTGCTTTAGAGTATAAATGGCTCCCAATATCTGGGATGGATGTAGAATGAAGCTTTTCACATTACAAAAATATTTTAAGTGATAGATGACACAATCTTTCAAAAAACTCATTAGAAATATTTAATGATAACAAATAATGCTGATTTAAAATTATTTATTTTTAATATTTGATTATAAAATTTATAAAATGATATAAATAAATCCAATATTAATATGGTTGATAAATGATCTGCGAGTTGAGGTAGAATGGCAAAAAAAAAAAAAATATTCAGCAGTAAACATTTACGTCTCAAGCCACATACTATTTTCAATATCATCAAACTACACACTCATTCTTCAATGGGTATTTTAGTTCCGTTACGATATAGTGAACTGATAGAAAATTTAAACCAGTAAAGGGTTTACTATCTCGTCCTTGTAATGCAATTCGTTGGCCTGGGTATCTGTCAATGGACTATGAGTACGTAATGATTAAACAAGCATCTCTCTCAATCTCTCCTATTTCATAAATTTCTACGCGCTTTTCCATATTAAAATGCCTTTCTGTTTCGTGATTCTATTCTATAATTAACGAATTTTTAATTTAATGTAATTATTATAATTATTATACAATAATGCAGAAGAACCTGTCATTTCATAATTTTTAACAATACTAAAGTCGTTATTTAATTAGTCACATGATTCCCTGCTATATGAAAACAGGCCAATCAAAATTTACCACGCATTTATATCAATTAGAAGGTAAATTTTAAAAAAGAAAAATCTCTTCTAATAAAATGTAATTTTAAAGGTTTAATATATATTATATTATATTATATTATATATTATTATTATATTATATTATATTATATTATATTATTATTATATTGTATATACTACATTTAAATATTATTATTATTGCTATTATTATTTTCTAATTTCTAATTTTTATTAAATAATGTATTGAATTTTAAAAGTAGGTGGTGATCTATATATATATATATATATATTTATATTTAGTTATTCAATTAAATATGCCAGGAGAAGTTTTACTGTTCCTTTTTGCTATTATATTAGCGGCAGGTTTATTATTTATGATGGTTTTCTTTGTATCCTTTAACAAATTATCTATTTTTATTATGAAGCAAATGTCATTATCAATTATTATCTTTAACATTCAATTAACCAATTAATTAGAGCATCTTATTTTCAGATCTTGAATGCGATTACATTAATCCAATTGATCTTTGTAACAAATTGAACCAAGTAGGGAAAAAGAAAAGAAAATTAATTGTTTTGATTTTTTAATTAATTGTTATTATTGTTATTAACTTTTGTTTTTTATTTTGTTTTATATATATAAATAGTTTGTACTTCCAGAGAATATGGTTCATTTCATAAATTTCTACGCGCTTTTCCATATTAAAATGCCTTTCTGTTTCGTGATTCTATTCTATAATTAACGAATTTTTAATTTAATGTAATTATTATAATTATTATACAATAATGCAGAAGAACCTGTCATTTCATAATTTTTAACAATACTAAAGTCGTTATTTAATTAGTCACATGATTCCCTGCTATATGAAAACAGGCCAATCAAAATTTACCACGCATTTATATCAATTAGAAGGTAAATTTTAAAAAAGAAAAATCTCTTCTAATAAAATGTAATTTTAAAGGTTTAATATATATTATATTATATTATATTATATATTATTATTATATTATATTATATTATATTATATTATTATTATATTGTATATACTACATTTAAATATTATTATTATTGCTATTATTATTTTCTAATTTCTAATTTTTATTAAATAATGTATTGAATTTTAAAAGTAGGTGGTGATCTATATATATATATATATATATTTATATTTAGTTATTCAATTAAATATGCCAGGAGAAGTTTTACTGTTCCTTTTTGCTATTATATTAGCGGCAGGTTTATTATTTATGATGGTTTTCTTTGTATCCTTTAACAAATTATCTATTTTTATTATGAAGCAAATGTCATTATCAATTATTATCTTTAACATTCAATTAACCAATTAATTAGAGCATCTTATTTTCAGATCTTGAATGCGATTACATTAATCCAATTGATCTTTGTAACAAATTGAACCAAGTAGGGAAAAAGAAAAGAAAATTAATTGTTTTGATTTTTTAATTAATTGTTATTATTGTTATTAACTTTTGTTTTTTATTTTGTTTTATATATATAAATAGTTTGTACTTCCAGAGAATATGGTTCATGCATTTCTATTTTTTTTATTTTTAATTAATGGAAGTTGGCTTGCTGCATTAATTAATCTTCCATTAGTAGCATATAATGCAAATATGTATGGATTTATTTATTATTATATTTGATTATTTTTTTTTGAAATTATTTCTAAAAATTTTTTTTTTATGAAATCAAAATAAATTAGAATTACAAATAATCGTCATATGTATGATCCAACGGATATTTTTAGAACGTTAACTCAACATAAGAATTTATGTTTTATTAAGCTTGCATTTTACATGATTACATTTTTTTACTATCTTTACAGGTAAAATATATGTAGTAGAAAAGAAAATTTCTAATTATCATTATTAATATCATTATTAATATTTTATTATAATAATTAGAATGATTCTCGCACTTATTGATGAGTCTTAATTATTAATTATCGTATTGGATGGATTGAAAAAAAAAAAATAGAATTAATTACTTGTTTACTACTTGTTTAATAATAATAGGAATAATAATAATAATAAAATTTTAATAATAAAATTATTAGCAAAAATACTACGATTGTTATATGGAAGTTTATTTCATATAGTTTTTCATTTTATATATGACCGCTGTGATTACTACGGTATTATTACTTTCGTTATGATCTAAAAGCTTCTTTCTAGTCTGTAGCTCCAACTTCAACACCAATTAATGCTTTCGAATATAATATATATTCAAACATTTGCAACTAATCCTGTACACTTGACTCACTCAATTGATGAATTTAAATTAGCAGTAACGACAACATTATTATTATTTTTTGATGGAGATGTGTGATAAAGAAAAAGAAGTTTTGAAAATTGACAAGAACAATATATGCTCAAAATTAATAACTCTAAAGATTTTGATTTTGATGGGTGGATCTATGGAAATTCTTTAATTAAAAAAAAAAAAAGGAGTTTTTCTTGTAATGAATGAAAACTTTTTTTTTTTTCAAGAGCATATACAATAATAACAGAAAATGAAAATTTTAATTCGGAGAAATCTTTGTGTATATACGCACGCGTAAACAATACAATCAATCGGACTTACGTTTCGATCCCTACTTTTTGGGTTTGACGCGTTTTTGACATGTTTATGCCGATCATTCACCATTTATTTCTTCCCATCACCAAAATTTTAAAAGAAATAATTTAAAACTATAAAAAATGTCATCTTCAGGTAAGTTATACTATCGGTGGAAACATATTATTATATATATACTCTTAAACTACAATTTAGTATATAATATTTTGTTTGTTCGTTATAAATTATAAATATTTTAATATTAAACAGTTACTTACACTGCCAATTCTGTAGCTACTCTTACTACAATTAATATTACTGAACCCTCAAGATCTGTCTTCGTCGTATGTACGATTAAACTTGATTGATTTATAAAAATTATAATTTGTGGCATTAAAATTTTTTTTTTAGCTTGGGTTCTGTGACAGATTGACAAAAAAACTCTCAGAAGAAATCCGCACTTTTTTCTCACAACATGGTACGGTTGAGAAAGTTGTTGCTAGGCATGAGCCAGTAACCAAAAGATTTTTGGTAAATATATAAATATTTACGTATGTTTGTATATATTTATTTGGTAAATTAATTTTCAATTTTAACATTAGAGCGCATTTGACATATATTTCGAATCTCATGAAGAAGCGAAACGTGTATCAAGGATGAATTTGAATTTTCACCGTGCTAGACTTCATATGATGAACGTCCAGTATGTTAAATAATTGATTGTTTGATACAATAATAATTCATTTAATTTTATATTTCTATGAACTCTATAGACCTGATTATATTAAATGGAATGGACAGAATCAAGGCTTTGATTATACCAATATAAAATCTAGAGATCACTATAATTATAATAGTTATAGCAATGGAAGCGCTCATGAAGATTATGATAATTATATTAGTAATAAATTAATTCATTTTGTTGGTGCAGGTATAAATGCAAATTATGCTAAAATCAGGGTAATTATTATTAATTTATCATTACTCTGGAAATCAATGACAAAAGCCAATCATTTTAAAACAATTTTTTATTTCCAAAAAAAACAAAGCTTTATATGGAAAGGAACTATGCAAGAATTAAATATGTCACTTACAATCCCAAAACAAAATCAGGAATAATTGAACTTGTTGATCCACATGCGGAACAAGTCGTAAAAGCTATGATAGAAGATGGGGTCTTTTTTGATAACGTAACTCCCAAATTTAGAGTATTGGAAGGTAATAAATGATATTTTAAATAAACAATATCATTATTAGCTAGTATATTTATTTTTATTAATTTATTTTAAAAGGCAAAGAAAAAACGTCTTATTACAAACATAAAAGAATGCGTATGTTTAAAACCAAAGTGGCACAAACTGCTACTGTTGATACATCTGATGTTAATATTAATGAGTCTCAAGTCGTTATTGCTGATGTTACTAATAATAATAGTATTGTAATTAATGACAATGAATCAAGAGTTGTTACAGAATCTAGTCAAACTTTGTCAAATCCTCAACCAAAGGGCAAAAAACAGATGAGTGCAAGTGTTGACAATAAAGACAGCAATAAAAATGATGTTGATAAAAGCAACGAGAAAAGAATTAAACGCACAAAACAAACTGAAGTAAAAGAAGTTGTGCATAAATATAATTTAAGAAAACGAATATAGACATGCCATTTTAAATTTATATTCATTTTTTTTTTTTATTTTTAAAATTTTTTTTGTATGTTACAAATAAATTTGCTAAAATTTTATGTTAAAACGATTGTGTTCTCTATTTAGTATACTATGCGAACTATCCACTCAAAACTTTTCACTTTGGTATTTTATATTTTAACGTTAATTATTAATTTTTTAATATTAATATTAATGTAAGGAAACGACCAAATCAACACTCAGAATTGTTGATTTTTTTAATGCAATTTTATCTACGACTTTATCTATAAGGTTTACGTTGTATAATAATGACCGTGATCGCATCAAAAAGGAAAGAGAGAATCAAAATGGCATGTTGAAAATCAATCTTTTATTAAACTTGATTTTTGGGGAAGGATTTTTTTTGCAAATGAATACTCCTAGAAACGTCTGATGTGATGACCTTCCGTTTTTCTCTTGCTAGTATTTTAACTTGTACTTGATTTTCTTAACATTTTCTTCGAATTTAATAATTATTTACAAGAAAAAATCAATACATTTAATATATCTCTATTTTTTTGTTGTCGTGAAAAGGCAAATGCATGTCATCGATAAAATCGTTATATTTTAATAACTATTATCTTTTCGATCAATTGAAAAGGATCTTAGAAACAATAAATCATTACCTTTTCGATTAATTAATGAGAAAGATTTTAACAAACAATAAAGAACTTTTCGATCAACTAATGATAGGACTATTACCTTTTCAATTTATTAATTTAAAAAAAACCACCTTGATCATGTAGTATTAGTATGTCAATATTTAAAATACTTGTGTGGCTAAATATGTTTATACTGTATATATATACAAATTTGAAATTTACTATTTTTATCATTACCATCAGCATCATTGTCTTTTTTTTCTCAATTATTCCACCTAAACTCGCTGTTACATTTCGAATTGCAGGTCTATCAACGGAACCGCAACCTACAGGAGTGACAAGGAAGGTCAAAATTACAGAGATGTCGTCTTTAAAGAATGTAATGTGTTAGATTTTGGGATCCTGACAAAAAATCATTTATATGCCCAGTTTAAAAATCTAACAAACTTCCTGAGAGGGTGTACTTTCTCGCGTGATGTTCTTGAACAACAAATTGTTCAACGAGAATATATGTCATGGAACCGTTGGTGTTGATCGATGACGAAAGTATCGAAGTGGCGTTTTCAACCCTGACAAGTATAAGCAAAATAATTGTGGCCAAAGGAAATTTACCAAAGTGCATCGAGGTGACAATTTCCTCTCCAAAACGCGTTCGCTTTAACAGTTCACAAAACCTAAGGTTTAACCTTGCTGCACATAGCGTTAAATGTTGATGAATGTTTGCGGAAGGTCAGGTGTACGTTGCGATGAGCTGAGCCGCTTCGCTGGATAAGTTGCATATCGTGGGATTATTCCCAGCTGAATATCTCTAGAGCAGCCTTAGAGGAGCGTAAAAGATTAAAAGTTGTGAACAGCCATGGATTTCAATCGTTGCAATCGTCATAAATAATAAATAAAAACAACAACAACAACAACAATAGTCGCTTGCCCCTTGATGATCGTGTAAAAAAAAAAGAATATGTATTTCTTTAATGAAGTAAAAAAGCTAATGAAATTTAAATGGACATGGGACATTTAAAAAAAAAACATTAATATAACCAACACAACAATATTAATTGACAATATATACTGAAGTTTTGTTAATTATAAATAATAGCATTAATAAAATAAAATCTAATACAATTATTTTTAACCTCGGACAATAATCTATGCTTTATTTCAATTCTTTCGAGATGATCATTTTAACTGGTTTGGGTATATCTACTATCAATTTCTTTCAAATATCTTCAACTGGTGCATCATAAGATCTATCAAAATTATTATCTAATTGATTATTTATCAAAAAAAACAAAAAAATAAGCACAATTACAAAATACAATATCAGGAAACATTCTCTCCAACAACGTTAACAGGAAGAAAGTAAAATAATTCAATCTTTTTTGGTGTCATAACACACATTCAGAAACCTTAAAATGAGGATAATTACAGCATGGTAGTTGAATTATGACTTGTAGATTTTAAAACAAACAGTATTTTGTACCAACCTTTTTTTGGTTCTAACTCCAACAACATCTGAACGGATTAGAAATGGTAGTAACATAAGATCAATTGACATTTCATGTTGGTATCTATTGTATGCAAAATTCTGATGTCTCGCTCTTTTGTAAGTTGTTGCAAAATATCATGGATCAATTACTTCAACTCACGTTTATCTTGTTTGTAAAGAAAATAAAGTTGATTCAATTGATTTCAATATCAAATGTCCCAATTGATTCACTGTACAATAAATACCCTTGGCATTGTGCGGTTCAATATTTCTAAATTCAGAAGTAGTGTTCCTATTAAACTAAACTTTTGACTGTATTCAAGTTTAGTTCAACAAAGCTTAGTTCAGGTTCGGTTCAGTAAAGCAAAGATTCAGTTCAAGTTCAATCACATGATGTTATGAACTTTCATAACTAGTGCAAATTTGGAAACATTTAATTGAGTTTGGGTTCAGTTCAAGACCAATCACATGACAAATTTGCTTTCGTATGGTTATCAGCATGTTTTCAGTACTTTTCCTGTGTATTTATGCGCAGAAATTGCTCATTTACCATACAGTCGAAGCTCTCTATACCAATCCCCCTGGACCAATAATTTTCATTCAGTATAGAGTGTGTTTGTTAGAGAAAAGTGTCAATCATTGTCATATGATCATTAATTATTAAAATTCATAATATTGTCTATATTTTTCAGGCAAGCATTCATTGAAGCTTTAATGTTATTTGGTGATGGTGTGCAATTACACTAGTTGCAAACTTTATCATGCAATATCACATGATTGAACTTGAACTTGTTCATGAACTTTGAACTGAACTCGAACTGAACTTATGGATACAGTTCAAGTTTGGTTCAAGTTCAACCATTATCTGTTCAAAGTTCGGTTCAGGTTCAAAAAACATTGATATGGTTCAAGTTCAGGGTTCAATTGAACTTGAACTGAACCAAACTGAACCTAGAAATACTATTCGGAAGGGATATTAACATAATATTAATAATAAAATCACTAGCACAAAAGATTTTAATGTTGCAACAACAAATTTTGTTTTATACAAAATTTATTGATACTGGATCTTTTTAATGAAAATAATGGTCAAAGTGAATAAAATTGTTGTAAGATAACCAAATACTTGCCTTTATTGTAATTATAAACAATTGTTGATATGCAATATTGAAATAGAACTTACAAACATGTTCTATAAAATCTCTGGAAATATATTAATGCACTTGTACATATTTGAATTCTGATACTGTCTGGATAGAGCATATACAGTACCTGGACAGAAGTATCGGAACACTTGCTTTTGTTAATTGCGCAAAAATGTACATAATAAACATATATGAAATTTATATCATTTGCGGTTTAGGTTCTATGGAAAATCACATGTATCTAGGTTCTGTATAACTCGAATAAATATATAAAAATAAAATTTGATTAAATTTTGACATGATATTTTTAGAAATTGTCCAAGAACCTACATAGTAATATGTTTTGAAAATTTTGTATATGAAAACCCAAGTTTGTGATTCCGAAAAATTATTTTTTATTACATATTTTTTAAGAACTTTTTTTTTAAAAAAATTTTAAATTTCAAAAAAAAAAGTCTAAAGCTCAACGCGGACAAATAATTGGCCTTTATAAAAATGGAGCCTCATATAGAATTATTTCTAAAATACTTGGCTTCCCATCACAACAGTATATCGTATTAGAAGTTGTCCTAACAATTTAAGAAGTCTTAAAGAACTTGAACTTGAGGCTGCTTTAAAAGAGGAATGGAATAAAATTCCTCAAAATGTTTTAATGAATTTGATTGAAAGCATGCATAGTAGAATTCAGGCTTGTATAAAGAACAAAGGATACTCAACTAAATATTAAAAGTAGTTAAAATTTTAAATTAAAAATTATTACATAGAATTTGAGTAATAAAATAAATAAAAAATTTCGCGTCAGAAATTTAGTGATCGTCAAAGAAAATTTTTTATTCAAATTTCATTTTTATATATTTATTCGAGTTCTACAGAACTAGATACATGGGATTTTCCGTAGATATTCACAAGAACCTAAAGCGCAAATGATATAAATTTCATATATGTTTATTATGTATATTTTTGCGCAATTAATAAAGCAAGTGTTCCGATACTTTTGTCCAGGTACTGTATTTAAACTTTTTTTCAACTAGTACTAGATTTTGTAAATATGACAATCATTAATTAATCGAGGAATAGTCCTATATTCATAACAGTCGCAGGACATTACAGATCAACAGGGGGTCAAGTGCATGTAAAATCGAAGAAAATATATGGAAAACCCTTTATTGTGACATATTTTTTGCCAGGGTAAACAAATAACACTCGACGAAACCTTTAATGTGAAGTTTGGTCTATCAGCTCTATAAGTTCTATAATAAAGAAATTTGGATATGCACAATTCAATCTTTGGACTTAATTTTTTTTACATAGTAATTTCCAATTTCCAAGTTTTAAATATTTATTTTAGAATTTTGTTTATAGTAAAGTATTAATTTTTTTTTATATGTAAGTGATGATGGGTATTGTGATGTTAGAAAGGGAGTCGGATCATTTGATTTACAAATTAAAAATAGAATTCTTTCAGATGATTCGTCATAGACTGCCATTCCTTGTTTGATCTGCCCATATGTATTTTTGTAGGTAAACAATGACTCATATGATTACACCGATTTAAACTAAAATTTTTTTTTACCATAAATGAATTCGATGATGAAAATCATATTTTTCTTCTTTAAATAATATATATATATCATAAACCAAGATTCACTATTAGAGAGAACTTGCCAAAATTTTCATTATTCTAAACCATAATCAGCTGCTTAATATAATAGCGTAAATATTATTTTCTTAAAAAAAAAACAAACCCCAAAATGTCACAACTCTTGCTCCGATTATTCCAAAGTGAACATTTCAATAGTTCGATGGCAATATCCTACTTATTTAAATATCCTGATTCAGTTGGAATTCAACACTACTTATGCAATGAACTCAAGAAATTTCCAATGTCAGAGATCGAATTCTTTTTGCCTCAGTTATGGTAAAGGACGTTACTTTTCACTTGGTAGTTTTTCCAAAATTTCACCAATGTTTCTTTCAGTTGATTCATTATAATTTTACAAGAAGAAAAAAAAAAGCCTTGGTTAGGTAGAATTTGAAAAAAGAGGATGATTGATGATTTTGTTCACCCTTCAAATAAATTATGTAAGAAATCATATTAATTTAAATCTATTGATCATTTTGTTTGTGCATTCTCTCTTTCTTTTTTTTTTGATTTAAAAATAAGCCACTTGCTCGTTTGTCGAACTACTGAATCGGTCGCATTGGAATTTTTTATATTAGAAAATTGCGAAAAGTCAAAACATATGGCTATACTGGTACGTTTTTAAATTCTAACAAACATTATTAGATGTAAACTATCAAATATAAAAAAAAATTATGCGCTATATTATTAATAAATTATGCGTGCATGTTTACTTATTTATATATAAATTTAATAAATTTCAGACTTTATGGTATTTTCAAGCATACCTCTCGGATTTATCCTCTAATCCATCCTCACCTGCCTTTACCGTCTGCAAAAGAGTCATAAACAAATGCCAATCAATAGTATTTGAAGGGACTCAAAGCGATGATCAAAAATCCATTACTGATCCTGGAATATCCTCTAAAAAAGTTAAGGAAAACGTTCTTCCGGCTCTTGTTGGAATTGGTGCCATGGTTGCTGGTATATTCGCACCATCTTTAATGAAAAGTGCTGGCCAAATTGCTATAGCACAAGGTAGAAGAGCAAGAGGTTTTGAAATCAATCTAGAAAATCTTCCACCATCTGATGATAATGATGAGTTACAAAAGCACGAAATTGGTTCAACATATTTATCAACTGATGATGACTCAAATACAGATGAACAATTTAATCAAAAATCAGTAAAATTTTCAAAAAAAAATCTTTTAAGGTCTTCATCTTCATCTTTTCCTCATCGTAACGGAGTAAATCTAAAGCCTTTAACATCTCCATCACTTGATGATTTGCATAAAGGAAGTTTGATGAGAAGAAATAACAAGTTTAGACCGCAATCTGTAGATCTTACTACAAACTTTAAAAAAAAATTCTTTTTTAACGAGGTTGTTGACAATGACGATGAAATATTCACAGTTTATCGTACCTCGACAGAATTCTCTGATGACGCCTTGCTTGATGAAATAGAAGAATATGGCCCAGAAAGACAAAGGCGTCTTCTCAAAGGAAATTACTTCAATTCAGAATTGCAGTTCTTATTAGCTTTGCAAGATATTTCTTCAAGATTAATTATTGTTCCAAAAAAAGCAAGGCAAAGTGCTTTAGAAGCAGAATTAACCATATTAAATCACAGTTTACCAGCAGAAATTTGTATACCATTATGGTGTCCCGCTTCCTCCGAAAAACCATATCATCACCGAGTACTTAGGATATCTCCATCTGATGCAGTAGTTTTAAATTCAGCAGAACGGGTATTTATTTATATAATACATTTAATTATAAAACTTTTGAATTAGTTGTTATATGTATAAATAACTCAAATTTATACAATTTAAAAAATAACTAGTACTAATTCAATTTGTTACTGGATTATATAGGTACCTTACTTGTTAATGGTAGAAGTTCTTGAGGGTGAAATGAATATTGATATGGCTAAATTACAAAGGCAAAAATCCTTGCATCGTCTTTTTCACGAAGAAAAGTCAAAACGTCTATCAATCGAGCTTCCCCCCGCGGCTACTGATCCAAAGCAAACTCAAGATGATAACACTGAAATTGGTACTGAAATTCCCTCTGAAAGTATTAAGAATCTTCAAAATGGCGACGATAATGAAAACCAAAGTTTAAAGGTATTGGATGTTGAAACACCTGAAATATTACAAAAAAAAGAAAAAGATGATGACAATAATGATAATTATCCATCAGAAAAACAAGAAAATGATATTTCAAATGAAAATGAAAATAATAACATTAATGATAATGTTGATAATGGTATGCTTAATTTTGATGTTGATGTTGATAATAATAATGATGATAATAATAATAGTAATAATGAAGATGATGAAATAACTATTTCACCAACGTTATCGGCACCACTGGGATTAGCTACATCATCAAAGTCTTCTAAAAGAACCGCGTCGATTGATAAATTAATTATGTCAGCACCTAATTTAAATACCATTGTTGAATCTGATTCTAATGATGATCCAATTTCAATTCCCTCTGAAACATCGTTAACTATTTCATATACGCCTACTTCTCCAACACTTCCTGAATCGAATAGTGAATACTTAAAAGAAGTCATAAATCGTAGACAGTCAAATTCAGCTGATGAATTTGCAGAAAAAATGCGTACTGCCGCTGTAATGCTTGCTCAATTAAACGCAACGCAACAATCGCGAGTGTCTTCTACTGGAGAACCAATTCAAAGGCCAAAAGCAAATACAGAGGCAATCCGCCAAAAGATTTTTAATGAAATGATGGTTTTGGAAGAGGAAAGGATATTGAAATTGAAAACTCATGGAATGATCAGTGGAGTTGGTGCTAACGGAGGTGAAGGTGGTGGTGGTGAAATGCTAGAAGATGAAAAACGCGTTTTGAGTGCTGTAAACAGAGATGATCCAAGTGGTAATAGATCAAAAATTAATTTTGGGAAATATCAATAATATATATATATACAAGCATATATCGATTAAAATTAAATTATTTTATACAAATTAAATAGCCGCTGTATTTCGAGAAGATTGGAATACTAAGAGAGAACGTATTCGTAAGGCATCTCCTTTTGGTAATCATCCTAACTGGCGTCTTTTTTCTGTTATTGTTAAAACAGGAGCAGATTTGAGACAAGAACAATTAGCATGATGTTGATAATAATAATGATGATAATAATAATAGTAATAATGAAGATGATGAAATAACTATTTCACCAACGTTATCGGCACCACTGGGATTAGCTACATCATCAAAGTCTTCTAAAAGAACCGCGTCGATTGATAAATTAATTATGTCAGCACCTAATTTAAATACCATTGTTGAATCTGATTCTAATGATGATCCAATTTCAATTCCCTCTGAAACATCGTTAACTATTTCATATACGCCTACTTCTCCAACACTTCCTGAATCGAATAGTGAATACTTAAAAGAAGTCATAAATCGTAGACAGTCAAATTCAGCTGATGAATTTGCAGAAAAAATGCGTACTGCCGCTGTAATGCTTGCTCAATTAAACGCAACGCAACAATCGCGAGTGTCTTCTACTGGAGAACCAATTCAAAGGCCAAAAGCAAATACAGAGGCAATCCGCCAAAAGATTTTTAATGAAATGATGGTTTTGGAAGAGGAAAGGATATTGAAATTGAAAACTCATGGAATGATCAGTGGAGTTGGTGCTAACGGAGGTGAAGGTGGTGGTGGTGAAATGCTAGAAGATGAAAAACGCGTTTTGAGTGCTGTAAACAGAGATGATCCAAGTGGTAATAGATCAAAAATTAATTTTGGGAAATATCAATAATATATATATATACAAGCATATATCGATTAAAATTAAATTATTTTATACAAATTAAATAGCCGCTGTATTTCGAGAAGATTGGAATACTAAGAGAGAACGTATTCGTAAGGCATCTCCTTTTGGTAATCATCCTAACTGGCGTCTTTTTTCTGTTATTGTTAAAACAGGAGCAGATTTGAGACAAGAACAATTAGCATGTCAGTTAATCAAGGAAATGGAAAGAATATGGCAAAAAGACCATGTTAATGTGTGGGTTAAATAGTAAGTATTATCATTTTTTGGTATTGTAATATATATTATATTTGATTGGTTATTTGTTTACTTATTAAATTTATATTTTTTTTTTATTCCTTAGTTATCGAGTTTTAGTTACTTCTGATCATTCTGGTTTAATTGAAACAATACAAAATTCTATTTCGATCCATTCAATTAAAAAAGATGCTTATGCTAAAAGATTAAACGAAAAAGGATTTGTATTCACACTATTTGATTATTTCGTCAAGGTAACCATCTATCATTAAATATTATTTTGTTTATAAATTGTTCACCCTTATTTATCTTTGATTTCTAGACATATGGAGATGTGACCTCTGAAGCTTTTTTGCGTGCTCAAGATAATTTTATGAGAAGTTTGGCCGCATATTCTTTAGTGAGTTATATTTTACAAGTAAAAGATCGGTAAGTTTTTTTTTTTGGTTTAAAAAGCAAAGAATAAATAATAGATCTTTATTTTTGGTAAATGATTATTTACACTCAGATTAAATAATCATTATTGATTAATAGCCATAATGGTAATATTCTTGTGGATACTGAAGGTCATTTAATATGTAGGTGTTGAATATTGATTTTTAAAAATTATATATTTGTCGTTTATATTCTAGCAAAATTTTTAAATCATATTTAAAAATAAATCTTAGACATTGATTTTGGATTTATGCTTTCAAATTCACCTGGTTCTGTTGGATTTGAATTGGCACCATTTAAGTTGTCTCAGGAATATTTAGATATTTTGGGTGGTTTAAACAGTGAAAAGTTTTTAGAATTTAAGTCATTATTAAAACAAGCATTTAATGTGTTAAGAAAGCATGCTGATAACATTGTCTCGTTGGTTGAAATGACGTCTAAAGGTAATAAAATAAATTATACATGTGCTGAAAGTTTTTATTGCAAGGAAATCGGATTCCCTTTTCAGGAAGATATTCAGATTTCCAAGACAAAAAATTTCAGCATGATTCTATCAAATTAATAGTATCAATTTGATATTAACTATTAAAAAATATTAAATATTTAGATTCGAAACTTCCATGTTTTCTCTCCGGAGAAGCAACTTCTTCTCATCTTAAAGATCGATTTCAATTAACACTTACTCAACCGCAATTTGACGATTTTGTTGAAAAGTTGATTATGTCAAGTTGTTGTAATGTATTTACACGATTATATGACACTTTTCAATACTATTCTAATGGAATCTTATAAAATATATGTTATTGTTTGAAATCCCATATACACATAAATATGCGTGAAAGAATGTATGGAACGTTAATGGGGGTTTTTTTTATTATGTATAGATTATGTAAAAATCGCATTATTATTTATTTTTATGATTCATTAATATATCTATAATTCTATGGAATTATTTAATTTAAAAGTTGCAAATAAAAATAAATCTCTAAATCATCTTTTGTTAGTTCTGCAACTTAAATAGGGAAATTTAGGCGGAAACAGCAGCAGCAATGGATTATGATTTAAAATCCAAGGATGTTTCGATACTTCCTCCAAAAGTAATTGTTTATCAAGATTTTTTTTGACCGGCACCTAGAACTTTCCAAATGCAAACTACTATTTTACATATTATTCGCAATTTTTTGTCTAAATTGAATATTTATTCGATCAGATTTAATCATAATATTCCACCTCTAAATTGTGGATGAAAGAAATAGCCAAACAAATACATTTCCAAAATTAAATTCATTTCGATGCTTATCAAATGCTAGTTGGCATTTTCTTTGGAAAGAGGATTTAAACAAATCACCAACTATTTCATTAAATCTCCCTAACTAGGAGGACTCCCATCGGATCTTTTTGATATTGAGAGTGTATTGAAGAAGTGTTGTCCAGTATATATTGACTGGTGTTGATGGTTTGTGCAGGTGCATAGGTTCTTGGAAATGGTAATAAAGTGGAATGAGAAGTTGAAAGCAATCTTGATAGCAATAGCTGAATGAGAATCCTGAGGTTTTATAGAATAGCCATATTCGACATATTCAATGTTGTCCCTCATATAATTTATTACATAAAATTTGCGTCTTGAGCAGCATTGATATCATAATTTCAATGACTAGTAAGAAAAATATCAGACCAAGATCCAAGAACATCCGTCTTTTGTAAATATATTAAAGGAAAAACGTTTAATTCTTAATTATCAACTATATATATTTATTTGCAAACCCTCTATTACTAATCATAATATATATAATATTATTTATTATGTACCAAAGTTAATAGAATGAATTTTAATATTGTAGATTTATTATTTAAAGCAAATTATTAAAATAACGTTAACAAATTATAAATAAACCATCTGAAGTTTTTAAAATCGAAAAAATAACGAAAAAAATTTGTCATTCTCTTTTTACATTCTTTTAATCAAATAATAATTAAATTCATACATACAATGAAGAAGACTACTGAATATTATTAATAAATTTAAATTGTCACGTCGTTTTTTTTGTTGTACTTTGCGACTATGGAGTAGGTGTTGTTGTTGTTTTAAACATAATTTGTAGGATTGAACTGGTCGACTTTGGCATCCACAAACTGTCAGTTCGCTAATACAAGGATATTCATTCCTGGATTTAATTAAACCAAAGGATTTCATATATACTATTATTGGCTTACCAAAATAGTATCTCTCCTCAGGAACGATCAATTCAAAAAAAGCAATTGCGGCCAGATTTTTGACAACGCTAATATTAATATAAATTTTTACTTTTGTCATAATACTAATACTAAGGTTGTAATGATTTTACTTGACATCCATCCATAATTGTTCTTTCTCATTTTCCCACTGCTTATATGCTTTTTCGAAATCAAAATCTTCTGTTTCTGACCCATTTAACAATATCATTGATGATTGCTCGAAGTATCAATATTCATTCTATTTCTCATTTTTTATTTTTTATTTAAATTTTGTTGTGAAAATATTCTTTTCTAATAGTAAAATTTTTAGGTCTTTTTACTATAAGTTGTGGCAACAACCTATCTATGAAGTTTCGGGAGAGGTATAATCAGTGTTATTTAAGAACAAGTGTTATAGTTGGAAAAATCTTCATCTGTATCCAATATATACATATATGTTTCCATAATTGAATAATAACAATAATATTTTTATAAGACCAGAGATGATATTTTACCAATACTACCCTTGCTCAAGTGTGAATATTCGAAATACATCAGATGACTTTTGGTAATGGATGGATTTTCGAATAGTCATAAATATTTCAAATAAATATAATTATGAATCACTTTTATTTTTGATTAGGACCTTTAGATGGATGTGTGATCTTTTTTTTATTTTACTATTAGTTTCTAGATTGCAAAACAAGACGATGCTTAAGAGGCATCCTTATCGATCACAAAAATAAAAAAGAAAACAAGACGATACTTGGGACAAATCCTTTATTTTGGCAACATAAATCGACGCGGTTTAACCAAATTTGGAATCTATCTGCAAATTTTCACAAGAAATAACCAATTTGTATATACAGCGAATTTTTACCATTACATAGCATGCTCAATTAAAAAATTTGTATAACATTTATTCTCTTAGAATATTGGCAAAGAATAATATGATACGTGCTTTTATATCTCTTTAGAAACATCATTAATTAAAAATTAATTCCAGACTATTTAAAAAGTTTAATTTCAATTTGAATTTAGAAATCATCGTGCATTCCAATATTGTTATTCTTGATCAACTGATCATTGATTTTCAGTAAAAGCCCTCTTTACTTCTTTAGAAAATTCATCATCAATCAAAAAATCCAAACCAACCAAAGTAATACCTTTAGAAGCCATAATGGTTTCCTCATGTGCCAAAATAGTTTTAGCAGCTCCAGTAAATCCTATTGTATGATTGAAATCGCCAGGTAGTGCATGTATATCATACATTGAATGTATACCAGGTACTACATACGTAACATTACCTTGATCAGTTGAGCCACTTGGTAATGCTAATTGTTCATGTTTTGGTTGGAATTTTTTACCAAATACTTTGGTTAAATAATATTCATATCTTGTAGCTAATGGTTCATTAGTTTTAACATCTATTCATTCATAGGTTATTATTATTATATTATTATCATTTTATCATTATCATTATTATTTCAAAAAAATAAGTAAATATTAAATTGCTTTTACCATAAACACCTCTTTTCCAATTAGTTTTTACTTTAGTCCCAGTAGCTTCAGATGCAGCATCGAAGCATTTTTGAACACGTGGTTGTAAAGATCTTAAATCACTTATTGTTTTACCACGAATATAAAAGTGCCCAGAAGTATAATCAGGAATAACTAAATAAATAAATAATATTAAATAAATGGTTATTATTATAGATTGAAATTCAAAAAAAAAATTATTTAACTGTTTGGAGCTTCTCCACCATTTGTAATAATTCCATGAATCCTAAAAAATAAAAAAGTAAATTTTTTTGAATAATGAATTAATTAAAGACTTTTTTTTTGTTACCTATCAGTAGGCAAAATTTGTTGTCTCAGCAATGAAATATTGTTATAAGCCGAAATTAAAGCATCTAATGCATTAATGCCTAATTGATTATATAAAAAATAAAAAATATTTTATTGATTTTAAATTTTCCAAAAAAAAACCAACATTCATATATATATTTGATAATAAATACCATTCCAAGGATCCCCTAAAAAAATTTTTAAATTAATAAATAAATATTACACACGCACATATATGTATAAGAAACATATTTGGTTTCTTAGAATACCTGAAGCATGTGCATTCTTTCCAAAATATTCTACAGTGACAGGTCTTAATGCGAGAAAACTCATATATACTGCATCAGTAACGCTATTTAAAAACATATAGAAGAATAATTAATAATAGCATTTTTAAAATAGTAATTATTACGATGTAAATTATTTTGAAAACCTTGGATGAACCATTAAAGAAATATCAACATTATCGTAGGCGCCAGCCTCAATTAAATCAAGTTTTCCACTACCAATTTCTTTAAAAAAAAAAAAAGCACAAACACATATAATATATAATATTAAAAATAATAATAATAATAATAATAATAATAATAATAATAATAATAATAAATACCTTCAGCAGGGGTGCCTAATAATTTTACAGTTCCTTCAATTTCATATTTTTCAATAACTGATTTAATACCAATTGCAGCAGCAACACCGCTTATTGCTATTAAATCTGTATTTACATATATAGTAAATATGATAGAGATTTAAAAAATATTTAATTTATAATTCCATGTTCATAAATATATATTATACATGTATAGTGACTTACTATGACCACATGCATGACCTATTTCTGGAAGTGCATCATATCTTAAAATTCACAGAATATTCGATTTAAACAATCATGTATAAAAATTTATGAGGGAAAACCAATATTTAAAAAATTCACTCACTCTAAAAATAAATTTATGTAAGAAATTAACAATAATTAATGATGAAGATAAAGAAAAATAAAACCCAATCTAATTACCAGAATTAAATGACACTGTTTTTCCTTTTCCAGATTTAGATTGAAATTCTGCAGTAAAAGCTGTTTCGATTCCATATGCATTTGGAGTTACTTCAAATCCTTTGGATTTCAAATATGTAACTAACAATTCATGCGCATATTTTTCTTGATATGCTAATTCTGGATGTTCATGAATCTATTTTATGTATATTATATGTTATAAATATTATAAATATTATAAATATAAATATTGTAGCAAGTATTAATTATTATTATCAAAAAATCAACTACTTTTAAGCTTATTTCTCTCAATTCTGATGAAACTTGATCAATTGCTTGAAGAGCTGTTTTAGCATATTCCGGATTATTAATATTAGAAACATCAACATCTTTATGATTTGGTAATGAATTTTGAAACGTATTATCATCATCATTATTAGTATTATAGTTGTATCGACAATGAGAAATTGGCTATTGTTATAGATAATATCATTCGTTATATAATTAAATTGTCTTTTTTTTAAAAAAAGTTATTTTATTTTTCTACCTTTTTTTTAAACAAATTTTTAATTTTATTTTTTAAATGAACCAAAAAAAATCTACTATTTTTGCTTCCATCATCATATTTCTCACCAATATCAATGTTAATGCTATTATGATCAATACACATTATTATTTTTGAATAATTTTCATTACGTTGCTGATTAACAAGATTTAACAATAATAATAAACAGATCAATCCCTTTTTTGAACGTGTGCCACGCACCGGATAATTAAACATTACTCGTATAAATATTTACAGACTCCTGTTCAACTTGTTCACTTAGTATTCATTATAGAAAGCGGACTATTTTTAATAAAAAATACATGAATTATCTCCAATCCCACTAAATTAACCAATATCGAATAATTTCTTTTTTTATGCTAATACTAATACTAATAATTAATGTGTACGCATTGTCGATCAAATAAAATTTCTTTATATTTATAAGAAAAAATATGAACAAATCTAATGAAAGAAAAGAAGAAAAGCAGATACCTTTGGTGCTGCCAAAGGATAAGTGTTTATCATAAGAATGGTGGTGTGGTTATTACCACTCGTCGTCATTCTAGTTAGTTATTAAAAAGAATGGTGGTTATTGCCACTTGTCATCACTCTAGTTAACTAATAATAATACCTATCATTTATTCATGTTCTTTTTCTTCTTACAATATGAACAGTCAAGTATCAATCAAAAAATACTAGAATAAAATATCATCATCTCAGCAACAACAACAAGAACAAGAACAACAAGAACAAGAAGCTTTATCAATAAAATAACAATTGGTTTATGATATAGCTGTTAATAGACATGAAAATATATTTTTTACTGGTTCTGCAGGAACTGATAAAAGTCATGTACTATTAAAGATTATAATAGCTCTTAAAAAATTTTATGGAGCTGAAGGAAGCCTTCTCAAGCCCATCCAAGCGAACACATTCATGCTGTTCGTCAGGAGATATGTTTTCAAGTCCTAATTATATGTGAGTGCAGCAAGCGTTGTTTGGTTTATTGTTTCCCGTTTTTTGCTCTTTTGTTTATTAAAAAAATAATGTCGCCATTGCCTTTCGTTCAGGTTATGCTAATCAAGACAACATTCCTTGATTTGAAGATGTTGGGTGATATGCCAAGTATAAAAGATTTGCCAATCAGCCCTTTGTCCAGTACGGTAACTGGTCTGTGTTCTATGCCTCCAAGAAGCCAAGACGGCGGAAGTTACTTCATATTGTCCCACAAAACTTATAATGCAATTACCAGTGCATATGTGGTGATGGATGTTCCGTGCCTTTATGAGCCATCATAGCAACGTGGCAAATGTCACGAACAGCAAAGCCATTTTCTTCATGGCGGGAGAACTGTTTGTTGGCAAGAAGCTTATGCAAATTATTGCATCTGATATTGAATGGACGTATCCATTCGTGGAAAGAGACACCACCGATGAAGGAAGCAAATGTCCTGATGCAAGAAGCCGAAATTGAAGCGCTTAGACTTTGAGGAGAAATGTGTGGAGGGCTCTGGGAACCAAAAAAAAGGTCTGCGAACTACCATTATGGTGGTTACAATGGAGAGTCGAGTGCAAGCACGCAAAAAAGGGGCACGGATACAAATTGTGAAGAGCAGGAAGGAGTGCCTCGAGAAACAACTTGAGATCGACCAAGATTTGCAGATGCAGTGAGTGTAGTCGTTAACAACAAGGGGAAAGGTCGCGAAAAGGACATTGAGAAATTGATGGATTCTCACGAGGAAAAATCTTGTGAAAGCTCCGACACCGAATAATCTTTTGTTTCTTTTTTTTTCCTATATAAAATAGTAATAAACAAATAGTAAATATAAAAAACTATAATTAGTTGCTTAATTGTTTGTCACTGTTGTATTGCGTGCCAAAAAAGGACCGGGAAAACTCCATTGAATGTCACCGCCAAATTAAGCACCTGATCATATTAACGCGAATCTTGCTTTTTATAAACGAAATCAATTTGATGGTAACATTTAATATTAACAATTTATTAATGATGCAAATCAATATTAATAATGATGATTTTTCAAATAAAAACATTCGAAAGTGCGAAATATGTCTATTACTACTATATATATATAATATTAATATTAATAACAAAGTCGTACATCAAACCATTTTTGAAAATATATATATATATACAAAAGTCGCACATCAGAAATTATATATATATATATATAAAACTGGTTTTTTACAAAGAAAAGTCGCACATCAGAACTTTATTATTATTATTATCTATTATATTAAAAACGTTGTGTTCACGTGTCCTAAGGTTTAGAATGGCGCGCACGCATAAATAAACGTAACGTTTAGGCTGCCACGTATAAATAATGATTTTTGAATTGTTCAAGAACGCAAACGTGTGTCACAATCTATCCATTATTGTATCGATGGGTTACGTTTAGACTACCACAAGCACGCAAATAAATATGTTGTGATGCGTGGCGTTTTAGACCGCCACATGCAATCTATCTATTATTGTATCGTTGGGTTTAGGGATGTTAATCAGTCCTTTTGGGACCGGGTCCTGAACAGTCTGGACCTGACTTTTTCAGGTCCAGTCCTGCCATTTGGGACTTAAAGTCCTAAAAGGTCCATGTGTAACCTTATGTGCTGATTTTGTTTGAACCTCAAAAATTCAGTATGACACAATAATGTTTGAAAAAAGAGTCCAAAGCAAATAATTATTATTAGAAGGTACTTTGATGCACCACCAGAAGAAATTGAATGTTTGGATTGGTATGCATCAAGAATAAAAGATCCTAATTATATAACTCTGTCACATATGGCAAAAGATTTTTTTCAATACAAGCCACAAGTGTGTCAAGTGAGCAAATGTTTTTAGCATTGCCAAACATATATTAAATCCAATTCGAAATAGGTTGGATTCAGAAAAAGCACAAGCAAGTCTATGTGTAAAGAGCTGGATTGAAGCAGAAATTGTTTCAATTTAATTTTGGTTTTTTTATTTTGTTTGTTTTTGTGTGTATATATATATTTTTTATAATAATAAAATAATAAGTTTTTTTAGTTTCAATAATAATATGTTTAAAAAAACTTGGGACTTTTTCAGGACTTTTTCAGAACTTTAAGTCCCAGGACTTAAGTCCGGTCCAGTCCCAAGATAGGACTGCCAGTCCCAGGACTGTCCTGAACTGTTTAGGACTGATTAACATCTCTACATAAAACGCGCATGATGCGCATCATGCAATTAATTTCCTATCTCTAATAACGCTTTTTTTTTTGCCAAAACAAAAGGACCGTACTGTATAATATTGGCCCCCAGTATTACGTATTGCAGAACAATACACAACTTCTGGCAATTCTTTGTAATTTCAAAGCTGTTAGAAATCTGTTGATCTCCACCACAAAGAATTTTATTCACCAAACTGAACCATTTGAAGCCTTAATCTCTAAATTATTTTGCAACAAAAAATTCCCAATGAAAAAATGAATGAAGGTATTTTTTTTCTTACACAAAAAAAATTATATAGTAATAGTAAAAGGATTTTACATCATAATTTTAATATTTTGCTTTATAATAAAGCAATGTTTAACTAAATTCAATAAATATTTTAAAAACAAACTTTATCAAAACATCATCTAATTAAATAATTTTATTTTTTATCCATAGAGCGTAAGTATTATATTGTAGATTAACTTTTACAACACAAAATAAACTTTATTAACATCATTTAATTAAATATATTTAATTTTTATCTCATAGAAAGTAAGTATTATATTATAAATTAATTTTTGCAAAATAAATTTTATTAAGACATCATCAATTATTTTTTTATTTCTTAGATCGTAAGTATTATATTATAAATTAACTTTCACAACACAGAGTGAACTTTATTAAAACATCATCTAATTAAATAATTTTATTTTTTATTTCATAGTTTGTAAGTATTATATTATAAATTAACTTTTAACACAATAAATTTTACATCATCTAATTAAATAATTTTCTTTTTTATTTCATTATAATAACTAGGGAGTAAGTATTATATTATAAATTAACTTCTACAACACAAAATAAACTTTATTAAGACATCATCTAATTAAATAATTTTATTTTTTATTTTATAGAGCGTAAGTATTTTATTATAAATTAACTTTTACAACACAAAATAAGCTTTATTATATTAAAACATCATCTAATTAAATAAATTTATTTTTTATTTCATAGTTGGTAAGTATTATATTATAAATTAACTTTTACAACACAAAATAAACTTTATTAAATATCATCTAATTAAATATTTTTATTTTGTTTCATAGATTGTAAGTATTATATTATAAATTAACTCTTACAACACAGAATAAACTTTATTGAAACATCATCTAATTAATTATTTTTATTTTTTTTATTACATAGCTTGTAAGTATTATATTATAAATTAACTTTTACAACACAAAATAAACTTTATTAAATATCATCTAATTAAATAATTTTATTTTTTATTTCTTTATAATAACCAGGGAGTAAGTATTATCTTATAAATTAACTTTTACAACACAAAATGAACTTTACTAAAACATCATCTAATTAAATAAAAAAAATTTTTGTTTCTTTATAATAACCAGGGAGTAAGTATTATATTATAAATTAACTTTCAAACACAAACTGAACTTTATTAAAACATTATTTAATTAAATAATTTTTATTTTTGTTTCATAGAAAGTAAGTATTATATTGTAAATTAACTTTTACAACACCTAATAAATTTTATTAAAACATCATCTAATTAAATATTTTTATTTTTTATTTTTTATTTTTTTTATAATAACCAGGGAGTAAGTATTATATTATAAATTAACTTTTATAACACAAAATAAACATTATTAAAACATCATCTAATTAAATAATTTTATTTTTTATTTCATAGTTTGTAAGTATTATATTATAAATTAATTTACAACAAAAAATAAACTTATTAAAACATCATCTAATTAAATATAAATTTTTTTTTTTTCGTTATAATAACCAGGGAGTAAGTATTATATTATAAATTAACTTTTACAACACAAAATAAACTTTATTAAAACGTCATCTAATTAAATAATTTTATTTTTTATTTCTTAGATTGTAAGT
>CAUDNR010002236.1:58144-73967 GCA_958430865.1 Entrophospora sp. SA101 | reverse complement strand
GCCTTTGATATTCTGTGCAAGAGAATAACAAATAGCAATGGTGACAGTACAGTTGTTGCATTTGGTGATGGTAAATTCTCATCAACATCATGTGGGCATGCACCAGGCCCTGTAAAAGAATTTTGCCAGGAGCTTTCTAGACACTGCAGGGTGGTGAACATTGATGAGTTCTGTACTTCCTCAGTCTGTTCTTTGTGTGATGGGTGGTTTGATAAGCATCAAAAATTCTGATCTGTCAGAGTCTGCAAATCAGTCTGTCTGACACATTGGAATCAAGATGTTAATGCTGCCCATAACATAAGGAACATTTTTTTGCACACAAACACTTATGGAGAGAGACCCGATCCATTTATAAGGGGGACTTACTGACCTCTCTGCTGCCATTTTAACTGTGGCAGGATATGTCTAGCTGGCAGCAGCATCAGCAATGATGACTTTCTATGAAGCCACAATTAGCTATAGGGAGGATTTGGATCTTCCTGATTTAGTGTAATAAGATTTACTTGTTAGTCAATAAAAGTCAGGCAGTGATAATTGATTCGAGTAGTGATGGTGAAAATGTCATGTACTCCAAATCACTCACGGTAAATTATTCAGCGATGGTTTTATATAACCCATTTTTGTTAAATTAATTAGCTAAATATTGTCTATTGTTATTATTATTATTATTATTATGTTACATTATTTAAATAATTAATGTTTAATATGACGTTTATTAAAACTGTTTTTTCTAATATGATTACGCATTTGATAACTAATTTCTGACATTATTCTGTTATTTCAAATGCCCAAAATATAAAAATTTTTGATGCAAAGTTAACTGTGTAACAAAATATAAAATACAACAATAAGCTTTAAAATAAAATAAAAATGGCTACATCTGTTCAATTTACTGTGGGAAAACTTGATGCTGGAATGGTAAATAGAAATTATAAATATAATAATAATATATAATTACAAAAATTAAATAAACAGGTAAAATAAATAACAAATTTTTAAATGTAGGCAATCTTGTTGACAGAAGAACATCACCTTATTGAGTTTCCCTCACTTCTACTTCCACCTGGTGTTTCTTCAGGCAGTATAGTGAACATTAATGTTGCTCGTAACTACGAGCAAGAATCAGCCCAGAGTCGAGATTTTTGGTCACTTCAAGAAGCCATATTAAAAGAGTTTGGAGAGAATTCATCACCTGGATCGGATAAAATCAGAAATAAATTAGAGAATTTGACCGATATAAATATTTGTTTTGGTAATCTTGTTGATGGTGGTGACGACGAGAACGACAACGACGACGATGGTGATCACGACAATAACGGTATTGGTGAAAGTGATAATATAAAACCAAAAAGTAAACAAGAATTAATTGAAATTATAAAAAGAATTGGTGCAAAATATGAAGAACATGTTGGACCTGACACAACTCATTTAATATGTAATGCACAAGGTGGTATTGAGTATCAACGAGCAATTGAAGGTAATATACCAATCGTGAAACCTGAATGGTTGGTTGCTTGTGAAAAAGCTGGTAAAATACTAGCTTCACCTTACTATCTTATACCACAATCAGGTGAAAAATAATTTAATAATATTATTTTTTTAATTAATTAATTATTGGGAGATGTTTGGATAGATTTTAATAATTTATTTGGAGTTTTGGGGTAGATTTAATCAATTTCTTTATTTTTATATTATCATTTCTAACAATAATAATAATAATAAAATTTTTTTGAAAAAAAAAAACAATAATAGAGAAAACTAGAAAAGATCAAATATAAATATTATTTTTTCTTCTATTAATAAAATGTATTATTATATAGATATGCAACTATTATGGCACACATTCGTTTAATACTATTATTCATTTCCTAATAGTAAAAAGAATATATAGATAGAAAAAATATATATATATATATATACATATTAATAAAGACTACAAATAATAAATAAATAGATCATTAATTATAAGAAAAAAAACGTAACTTTTTCGTTTTTTGTTTTTAATATGAAAGATAAGATATAAAATATATATTTATTCGATGATTGATTTTTTTGGTTTTAATTTCCAAAATAATTTATCGTATAGTATCATTATCATTTTACCAAAGGACGTACATGACCTGTTTCATCTTTACATAACCTTTCATTGTATTTTTGCATTTCCTTAAGATATGCATTTGCCTTTGGATCTAATGTAGTGGCATCACGACTTTCATCATCCGCATTTACACGTTTTGGTTCAGGTTCGATGTCTGATGATGATGATGGATTAACTTTACGTTTTCCTCGATTTTTCTGTTAAGAATAAAAACACAATGTATTTAGTGATTTGAAATAATGAATAAAGATATTACTTGATAAATGAAAATACCCGTCAATAATAATTGATAATTGATACTTACAATTCGATCTTCGAATGCCTTCTTCCTAATAATACATATATATATATAGTATTATATATTTTTTGAAAAAAGATTTTATTTTACACATTAAATATAATAAAATGAATGAAGAATCAAATGATATTAAAAAAAACAATTACGATTTAATTCGATGATTGTTTTTAAAAGTAAATTTTTTAAAGGAAAAAATTTTATTTTTAAATTGTTAAAATAGTGTTGTAAGTAAAAAGAAAAATCAAACAATTCCTGAAGAAACTTTTCTTTTGTTATTCTAAGAGACTAATTAATTATCTTGATATATTAATCATATTAATCAAAAATTGAAACCTGTTCCTCTTAATCAGCCATATCAAATATGCATACATACAATATATATGCATATAAATATATAAATATACATACAATATATATGTATATAAATGTATAATATAATGTATATGTGTGTATATATCTTGGATCAAAGAAAAAATGACCAAATGGTTTTTCTTTCTTACTTTCTATTTACTTATTTTCTTTGTCTCTATAAATTCCTTATCAAAAGAACAATTATAAATGTATAAATCTATATATTTCTTTAATTCCTCACCTTTCTAAAGCTTCAAGTTGTTTCTTTTTTTCATCTTCCTCTGCTTTCATTTTTTTAAAACGATCCAAAAAACTCCCATCATTTGAAAAAATGTTTATCGCGGGAGCATTCTTTGAAGCTTTTGGAACGCCATTATTTATACTATTAGCATTATTGTTACCGTTACTATTACTAACTCCGTTACCACTATTGCTACTATTACTACTTAAACTATTGCTATTGTTAATGCTAGCATTGGTTGTTGATGTTGTTGATGTATTACTAACATTTGGAGTGTCTTTTGTATTTGATAAATTGTTGTTGGAAGGCCTTGAATCATCATTGTTACTATCACTATCGCTACTATTACTATTATTACTATTCATTATTTATTTCTACAAATTGTGGAAAGTTTGAGAAACAATAAATGTAGTGCACAAATTTCTTAAATTGTGTATTCTAAATTGTGTATCATTTGATTAGTGCTATAACCAATTTTACTAATATCACTTTTTCTTCCTCTTTTCGAATGCAACAAATAATTCGGTCTTCTTATAAGATTGTAGTCATCACACACACAAATAATTGCGCACAAAAGATTTACGGAATCGTGATCTTTAAGAATATCTTTGTTTCCTTCAGAAAAAAACTTGTGATGATTTAAGTATTTAGTCATCTCTCTCTAGATGAATCAAATGGAATTCCCAAATTTTGACATTAGAAGGAGGTTACTAATACCATCTTATCAAATAAATCAAAATTGTTTTTGCTTGATAACATATATTAAAAAAAAAGAACTCCAGATTCAAAATAACTTTTTGACAATAAAATAAAATAAATAATAATCCAAATCAAATCATAACCAAAACCATTCGCTGGTAAATAGATCCTTATCAATCTGATCGAATCTTTATCCTGTTGTATGTATTACCTTGGGGAGTTATTTGAAGAACGGGATATTTTAACCAGGAAACAGTCAAATATTAATTATTTGGTATTAGGAATCTTGGTGTGTGGGGGTTCCTAACCATAACCCCTAACCCTATTCAAATATTCGTTTAATATAATTATAATCACGAATACCCTTATTAATATGAATAATTACGAATATATCACTCCCACAGTAATTATAAAGAATATTCATAGTAATTATGGGTACCCTTATTTATTAAAATAATTATTATATCATTTGTATAATTAATAATCATAATTAATAGATAAAATATCTTATAAATCATTACTATTACTGTTGCTTGAATGTTTGAATATTAAAAATACCAAAAATAATTATGAGTACCAAATAATTATGAAATGAACTTAAATTTATTCGAATATTCGTAAATAGATTGATATTCGAATACTCGTAAAAACTTGCTTTTCGGTTATGAACGCTAGGTGCATGAATGAAAACATGAAATATGCAGTAATAAAATAAATCTTTACCATATTTATAATTAATGTAATTTTTCTAAAACTTCTCTAGTTTTATTATAAGCGAAAAAAGTTACAGCGCTAACAGGAGCAGCTTTAATTATAGCAGGAGTTAAACCTCTATAAAGCCCACAGAAACCTTCATTTCTTATGATAGTTTTAATATTAACTATTATTGAATTGGTATATAAAGGAATATAATTTATAAAAAAATATTTTTGTTTTGGTGAAGGAGGTATTTGTAATTGCATACGTTTACGTATTAAATCTAATGGAAATACACCTGTTTTACTTATTATACCAGACATTGCTCCTATAATCATATCATTTGTTGATGAAAACATTTTTAAATATTGATTTTTTTCCTGTTATGATTTTGGTTATTGTAGTTGATACCTAAAAAGGTAAATGATTGTCATACACGTGATCAAAATGTCTTACCTGGGGGTGGGGGAGTAAGGAGTATAGGGACATTCAGCATGGTATAACTCTTGCAGAACGTATGGTATGGTATGGTATAACCCATATTTTTCCATACCAAGTCACACAAAATTTTATTCTAAATCCTTTTTTGGTGGGTGTGAAGGGAAGTATGTTAGATTTAAGCATTGGTATACAACCATTTTATTACACTTATACAATACCATACCATACGTTTTGCAAGAGTTATACCATACTGAATGTCCCTATACTCGTATTTTTTATTTTGAAGTACAAAGATGTTTGATGGACCACAAATTATATTTCATTCAGTCCATATGTGAATTAAGCCATGTGATCGGCGTGAATCTAAAATAACAACAATAATAAAAATTTGAGGAACGTCCTGCGTCACAGCAACAACAGCAGCAACAAAATCGTAATTATTATCACGATAACAATAATAATAGTAGCAACAGCAAACAAGTAATCATCATCATTATTATGATAATGATGAGAAGGAGGAGAGTAAAAGTAGCAAAGGCAGTGATGACGATGAGGAAAATAGGATTGAAAGACGAAAGAGAAAATGTTGATAACAATGACGACATGGAGGGAGTTGTGATGATGATATGGAATGTAAAAAAAATAAAAATCATTATTATTATTCTCAACGTTATAACTTGCCTAATAAAACTTTTAACGTAAATATATTTTGTTAATATTTAACTTATCCCAAATGATTGATAACAATTAATTAAATTCGTTAACTTGAATATAATAATACACCAACACTTCTTGAAAATATTTATTTCTTTTTCTTTATATATATATTATAATAAATAACAATAGTTAAATATTTTAATTACCATTAGAATTATCTAGTTTTTTTTTCATTATGTAAAGGTCATGAAGTTGTTTTTACATATCGTTGATATTAAATTATCCATGATACATATAACATCTTTAATCATATTCTTTTCTAAAATATAATTTAATTTATGATTTAAAACAATAATAATATTTACATACAATTATATAAGAAAAGAAACACATGAACGGTATACTTCTAATTTTAAAATGCATTCTTGGAGAACTATTGATTAGTCTGCACCAGAATTATCAGAAATAATTTTGTCATTCGAAAGATTGTAATAATGATAATAATAATAATAATAATCAATTTAATCGTTGCGTAACAATTATTTCTGATCGTATCGATCCACTTTTTCTTATGAAAAATTAAAAATTAAAAAAAGTAATCAATAGTTAATAGTATATGATAGTATTTTTATTACAGGAATATCAAATAAAAATTTTGATGTTTAATTTCTATCTAATGCGGACACCACTCGAGCAAAAAAATTCTTTCTGGACAAGTATTATTATTGATTTTTAATGCCTTCACTTTTAATTAATTTGGTTTTATTGGCTTTGCTAATAATTCCGAAAAAAAGTAAGCGTGGGATTAAATGAAATGTAATTGCAAGGAATGGTAAAATCAGTAGTCCAATTGTGATATTGAAAATTTTTAACAAATGCTCACTTTGTCTGGTTTTGTTGCAGCATGCCATGATATTTGACCCCTGTAAATCTGCAATGTCCTACGACTATATAATACTAAACCACCAATTGATTCCTTATTGCAGTCGGCGCTGGATATAATGAAGCATTTGTTTTTTGAAAAAATTCACTAGTATGGGTTCATTATATAAAAAGATCGTCAAAATGTCATATTAAGCTAAAATTTTATTGGTTAAAATATATTAATATATTTATGAAAAAAATAATAGATCGGATATATATATATATATATTATAATCATTTAAACCATTTTTCTAATATGGCTAGTTTTCTGGAATTAATTTCATGTCTACCCTATTTGATTTTTGATTGTATTGATTTAATTGATGTGTATTAGTTCAAAAACAAGATTTTGAGGTGTATTTTTAATATAAGAAATCACTGTACCTAAAGATTTTAATACTTAATCTACAAGTATATCGAATTTGAGCTTCTTATATACAATTAAATTGATTAGTAGCAACTTCATTGCAATCTAGCATTCTAACTGGGATATTGCACTTTAATTGCGACGTAACATTCTAACAATGACGCTAATACGAATAAAAATAAAATAAGAAATGAAATAAAAAATATAAGGAATAAAATAATGAATTTTTATGCAAATAGACAGAGTATGCATATTCGCGCATATCAGCCGATTTGGTTTTCTGGACCTTTTTTCAAACCTTATGCCTTATTGTGTCTTGATGTTAAACACGAGTATTTTTAATGTGTAAACTGGTCGGTAGAATGATAATTACCCTAAAAAAATTTATCTACTCCGCTAAAAAAACTAATCTACTATTCATCAACCCGTCAAACCAATGGCCCCACCTCAAAACCAATGGGTTTTTGCTAGTATAAAGTATTCATAACATTATGATCATACCGTGCTGGATTTGGGGTTCAAACAAAATCAGCGCATATGGTTATCATGATTCATTAAAATAATTTTTGATTTTTACTCGATTTTACACAAACATTATTATATTATTATATTATCCTTTATATCCATAATGAAGAAAGCTACGTTAAACAACGAACAACGTCATCAAATTTGTTTAAAAAAGCAAAATGATCCCAAAAAGAATTGATTGGTCGTTGTGAACAAGAATCCGGAGTAAAAATTGATCAAGCAACAATTTCAAGAACATTAAAGTATTCATCCGAATTTTAAGTAATGAAACAAAACCACTACAGAAAAAATCTCGTAATATGAAATATCCCGAACTTGAACATGCGAAAAAGATTTTATTCTGTCTATGAAGCAAAGCAATATTAAAGATTTTTTTTTGAATAAAAAATAAAAATTATTGTCATTGATCTTTCCTTTTATAGTATGAATATGCATATTTTCGTTAGTAGAAACATGATGCATACGCACGTTTACGTTATGCAAATAGTTCATAAGTCCCGATATGGGACTGAGCTACCTTTATGCAAATGAACAGATGCAAATAGACAGGTGTGCAACTGTGTAATTATTATTATAAATGTTACTATTATATTTTCAATGATATGGAGCTTTATTTATTATGATTGTAACAAGACAAACTTCATTATATACTTATATAGAGAGTTAATATTAAAATTCATTATATCAAGAGCAATATATCTATAATGAAATGGTAAATTTTCTAACTTCATTATATAGTACGATTCACTATATAATAGGTTCACTATATCCAGCGTCGACTGTATTAATATTATTTGCTTTTCTGGGTGTAATTAACTCTAAGCTAGCTAATTGCGTCTTACAACAAAGAAAATATTTACAAGCAAGTTCAATAATTATTTACTTAATATTAACCAGAGAACCTGGCTATGTAGATCAATCACAAGTAGTAATTATTTTTATATATACCAAATCGCCAAAATCAAGTGATAACAATAATAGTAATAGTAATATGTTGTTATACATATTTATGAGAAAAATAAAATAAGCATGCGTGTGAAAATGGTTAACTAAACAAACAAATTATTTTCAACTGGCATAGTAAACGTTCCAGCAAAGGCTCTCTTGGCTATATGCTCATTCGAATGAATAGCTTGAATATCTTCCAGGAATTCATTTTCCAAGAATTATGTCATTCGACTCCTTTACAATCAGCTAGACATTATAAGAAAAATGAACCTTAACTTTCTATATTAATAGGCAAGTCAAAGATACTACCGTTTCCTAAATATTAAACAATAAAAGCTTATTGATCTCTTCTATGGATTCTGTAACTTTTTCCTAATGATCATAATGTGCCTACAAGGCGAATACATTCTTACTATTTGTTGGTTGAATAAATAGATAATTAATAATAAAATATATAACCCAAAAGTATGTAATCATAATAATAATGAATCAATCACTTTACTCAGATGTAAACCTCCATATATCTGTAATTTATTTACAATATTAGATAACCTACAGGGTGGCGGGTATTGTCAATCTTTTTGATAACTTCATAAACATATTTTTAAGAACTTTTTTAAATTTTTCTTTCATTTAATTTTCGAAACAAGTTTTTACGCTTTGGTGATTATTTACTGCACGTTCTGATCTCGGATGTTGTGAAATAGTGATTACGAGAAGACAGGTGATATACCTTATAATTTTCAAACCCAGGTACATTTCCGATGACGGGGTCTCTAAGGGACCTCCACAAATTGACATCAAACCAATTTCTTGGGTGTTCTTTTAATAGTGCATTTTGAGGACTTCCCAAAACAATAAGCTGTTCAAATAGAATTTACTCGAGTACTCTTTATCATAAACAAAAATAATCCATACATACTCAGAAAATCATGACTTCATATATTTGTCTGATAGAATGTTTTATGTAATCGTAAACAAAAATATCTCTCTCTAATATGCATATCATTTTCTTGAAGATAAGACATATCAAGCTTTTTTCTTGGGTTGGATATATCAGTCTAAAAATCTTTAACGTGGCTTTTCTTTTCTCTTCACCCTTAAGTATCAAGAAGTCTGGATGAAGCTTCTTCTCTGTGGTCTGACAAATTTCGGGCCATAACAATCTCATATTTTTCACTTAAAATTGCTAACAGGTCTTTGATAAGTTTGTCAATAACTAAAGCTTGATTTATCTCATTTCCTTCAGTGACAATTCTAAAGCAACTTCAGCCAGCAAAAGAAGTTGAGGGAGTTGTGACAAAGTTACCATCCAAATATTTTCTATTTCATTTTTTACCATCTAATTGATATTGCACATTTGAACATAATTTTTTCTGACAGGTTCAACGAGTGACTTTTTAAGGAAATTCTCCAACTTTTAAAATAGGGGACTTGATCAAATGGTATACTGAGTGCTTTGCTAAGACGTTCAGAATCATCAATGTACATTCGTTTTGATCATATTTCTGATACTGGCTCACCTAGAGAGTGTTTATAAATATGGAAGATAGTGGAACCAATAGAAAAAAAGCCAATATTGCAAACAATATACTAAATGTTCTCTCAATATACAAGCATTCTAGCTATTATAGTTTCTCTGACCATTAAATCAATACACTGCTTTGATCCTCTTTTTCCTTATCTCTAATCTACCACAAAATATCAACCGTAATCTGTTCCATATTCCCTAATACATATTTTTTGTAAATAAGCTTGTCTTCTCTAGTAAAAGACCCTTTTCTTTTTCGCATCTAAATGATTTCTTGACGTGTTAAATCACGTTCTTGATCTCCTTGAGGATGCCGCCTTTATAAAAAATTGAGTTTCACCAGTTCCAAAGCTACCCTACTTTATTATTATGACCCCCGAAATTTATTTATTATGTTACAAAACCAAATTATCATTTAGAAAAAATTTTCCATTGAAAAACAAAACTTTTATAGTAAAAAAATTAATGGATATATTTGGACTTTGTTTGCCATTAGTTGACATAACAGCAAAGCTTGCAAGAGACGCTTATAAAACAGCTGAAGATGCACGTTATACCAAAAAAATATGTTTGATCTTAGCAGACAGATTAGAGATAGGATCGCGTGCTTTGTCTGATTTATATAGGCACAGGGATGAAAAGGACAAAGAAGAAAAATTTAAAAGTAGTAATTTCTATAACAGCCTTCAAAGTTACGTAAATGCGGCAACTGAAATCAAAAGATTTATTGATGAGGTTTCTAAATTGAGTGGAGCAATGAAATATATTAAATCAAGTTCTCATAAAGGGAAAGTTAATCAACTTGTAAAAAGGTATGATGAAGCTATTGCTGATTTAAAACTAGGAATAAGTCTTGATGAATTTAAAGAAATTCATGATTTACAAAATACAATGGAAACTGAATTTGAGAAAATGTCTTTGGTAAAATATAGATAAATAAATAAATAAACATTTATTTAATTTATTATTTATTATATGAATTTAATTCTAATTGTCACTTTTATTATCAATTATCATTATCTCCACTATTATTGTTATTTTAATATTAATAGGCTTTAGAAACAATTGAAGCCAGTTTGAATAATCATTCAAGTGATATGAAATTAATGATAGATACACTTGCATCAATGAGTAATAGTCATAAACAACCAATTGAAATTAAATCACTTGAAATTAAATCAATTGGTCAACATGACTTAAGAGATCCAGATCCAGAGCAAGTAGTAAAACGTGGAAAAGTTTTTAAAAAATTATTGAAAGGTTATGAACCAGTAGCATGTAAGCCATTTACAGATGAAGAATATAAAGAAGAAGACTTTCGTACTCGTTTAGCAATTTTAGGTAAATTGTTTTCATCAAACAGTATTGTAAAATTTCTTGGCACATCATGTGCTGATGGATTTAGAGTACTGGTATTTGAATGGGCTGAATATGGAAATTTAAAATCTTTTTATGAAAAATATGATATTAATTGGCAACAAAAACTAAAAATTGTTCATGATGTTTGTGCTGGGCTTGCTTTTCTACATGAATGTACAATTTTTCACCATGATGTTAGATGTGAAAACATTTTAGTGAGTAATTAATTTCTATTTTTATTTTTATTTTTAATTTGTTTAACATACAACAATATATATATTGTTAATATTAATCTTGAAAAAAAAATTTTTTAAAATTAAAAAGATTATGGATAATATTGGAAAAGCAAAAATTGCAAATTTTTCTCTAAGTAGAGAATATCATAATAAAAGTATACGAATTAAAGCTATAAATGAACTTATACCCTGGATGGCCCCTGAGAAACTCAAAGATCCTGATGGAGTCAGATACACTTTAAAATGTGAAATATTCAGGTAAAGGAATATATATATCCATATATTAATTTTGATTAAATTATTATTAGTTTAACTAATTACTCAAATTTGTTTAGTTTTGGTATGTTTGTCTGGGAACTATCATTTCAACAAGTTCCATATTTTCATATGCTTGATAATGATGGTGTAAAAATTACTCATTATATCTTGGAAGGTGGAAGAGAAAGTGTAAGGAAACTTAGTCGCTTTGATGATATTCAAAAATGTTTCAAAAACATAATAGTAAAAGGTAAATGAATGAATATTTATAAAGATCAACTTGAAACTATCATGTTGTAGTCCAATACAAGGTTGTAAATAGGCCAAATCCATTGTGACCAATGAGTTTTGATCTGGTCCATTGCCATTAATAAAATACTAAAAGTTGCACTAATGGATCCAATGGACCACCAATGGATTGTTATCACAGCCAAATAGTATCACATTTTTTTCTTTAAAAATTTTTTACTGCTGTGACAAATTCAAACATGCAGGTTTCTAATTTCACACATAATGGATATATATTTAATATAATTTTTCTTTTTAAATAGCTTGGAATCAAGAACCTTCATTACGACCAAATATGCCTACTTTTCTTACTCAATTAGCTACCTTATACAGAAATTATTATTATTCACCACACATTCTTCCTAAACCTAGAGTTAATAATTATAATGACAGTGGTATTGGCAAAGAAATTACTCCTTTACGTGATGATGATGATCTTTCATTAGATACATTGACTTTAGATGATGCTCCAAAAGTAACAATGACATTAGAAGATGGTATAAAACTTCACAAGGATAAAAATGATACCTCAAGAAAATTGGCATGGGAATGTTTCAAATATCATGCTGAGGTATTGAAAGATCCTAGAGCAATATATTGGAAAGGTTATTATTTGCTGGAAGGATATGGCGGAATTGAGAAAAATTCAGAAGAGGCATCTAGATGTTTCAAAGAAGCTGCAGACCAAGATATTTCTGATGCTCAAGTTCGCTATGCATTCTCTATATTAAATAAGGTCGGTGGTAATCCTTTAATGGCTTCTGAATTTATGAAATATATGGAAAAGGCTGCCTTCCATGAAAATCAAGTTGCTTTGTATAACATGGGTGATATTTATTACGAAGGGAAATTAAATTTACCAAGAAATCAAAAACAGGCAATAATTTATTATAAAAAGGCTGCTTTGAAAGGTCATGAAAAATCAATTAAGAAACTTCAAAGTTTAAATATAAGTATCTATGGTGATTAAATAATATAATAAATTTTTTATAATTATTTATTTTATATATTTGGATTCTATTTATTATTTATATTTATTTTATTCAATATTTATTTATTTATTTATATTTTACTTTACTTTTATATTTTAATTATATTTTGATAAATTGGTTTCTTTACATTGTATTCATTCTTATAAAGAAAGATATAAAGTATTTTGTCACTGCATGTTATAATTGTAATTTAAAAAATGATTTCGGTGGTACAAATCAAAGCTCAACACTAATGCCAATTTCTGATTTCCTTTATTTCAATTTTCGTAATAATCACTCAATTAACCATGAAAGAAATAAGGTACACAGTCAACCCAAACTCGTGCGGGACTTGGAGATAAATGCACACCCTATGTCCTGCATTACACAGCTTAATGCACCCGTGATTTCACGTGATCGCAGTGCATTAGTAATTCCGGTTACATGTAATACTGAAGGCCAAGTAAAAAAACTATAAGATCCAACATAGCAATTCATATTTCCAACACCCTACAGTAATATATATGTGAGTATCATACTAAAAAAGTCGTTTTTGAATGGTCATTTTTTTTATTTTCTTCAGTACGATACTCACTCGACCTTCAGTACCTTTCTACATACCCGATATTGGAGTATTTTTAAACAAGATTTTCCCTCAATGTAGCTCTCTTTTTGAAGATTCTAAAGGAGAAAATAAGGATCGACCTTTAGAGTTTATATTTACAGTAATTATGAAGATTGAGAATTTTATTCATCAAGTATGAAGCATTCATTAAATAATAATGAAGAAATGTTTTAGTGCTATTTATGATTTAAGTAGCAAATATATAAAGGCAATCAGTTGATTCAGATCCAATTTCTTGTTATTATGTTCAAACACAATAATTTATTTCCTTGATTAATTTTATGATCTAAAATATTTCTCTTGATTGTCACAAGTATGCAAAAATGATAAACCTATATATAAAGATAAATGAAAAATTATCTAGTTGCTAATGTAAAATGCATTCTAATGTTTTTTTTTTGTTCAATAGATTAATATAGATCTTGATTTAAATGCTATATAGAAGAAAACCTACCTCAAGATTTAAAAGCAATTATACATTGTTCATAATTATAATGGAAAAGACCACATCTTAGCACTTGTTCACTTCACTACTGATGTCATAACAGATGGTCTAAATATTTTGAAGGAGTTTGTGGCTCTACTAAATATATAGAAATAAATAAATGGAATTGATGTAGGAATTTTATCTTTTAGACATCCAATAGAAAAACTGAAACAAATAAAAAAGCTACAAAAGCTATATGTTCTCAGAACATGTATTAGTATTAGTATGGAAAATGTATTTCTGTGCATTATTTTTCATAGGGTACCTACGTGCCTAAGCCTTGGATAATTAACAACCTTAGTATACTACCCCTCTCTGAGATGGAATTGGGCGCGTCGAAAGCGCATTTCAAGGAATTAGGAATTATTCAAGTTACATTTGGGGGGTTATTGTTACCAAGAATTCCCAGCGAAAACCTTATTAATATTTTACTAATTGCTATTACATATTATCATTCCGGAGGTCAAATCACATGGTTTAAGATGCATTTTTTTCACTTCATCTATTACGAAAGTTGAGATTCTCTACACTTAATTCCGAATAGTCATTACGGATAAAGATTTTACTCATCCTATTTTTCCATCACTGATAGCATTAAAAAAGTAGATTCTTGGGGTTCTTTCTTTTCTTTTAAGGCGAGCATTGGTCTCTAAAATTTTTATTGGCATCATCCATTTGAGCTGTGTGTGCATTGAGAGATTTATCATAGTAATGCTTGAAGAGTAAGGATAGGAACTTTCCAAAGAAAAATAACATCTTGTGACTTTTTGATTTGTAATTTCATTACGAATTTCAACATTAGTAATTTTATTAAACATATCAAACAAATTCTCGAAGTTACCAACTGCAACTTCTCTAATTATAAAACTTGAACATATCAGATAAGTTTTTTCAACATATTTCTTCCTTTTTTTACTGGAAGATTTATCTGCAGGAGTAAGTTTATTAGAGGTTGGAATCGACTAAAATAGTTGACTAAACTTTTTTTTGAACAACTAATAATCGACTACTACTAATACTAATAGCATAGCAGTCAGTGTGCAAATCCTAAAAATTAAGGGGCAGGTCGTTTTGCCAGAAATTTTGGCTGATCAACATTGAAATTTTACTAACAAAAACTTGAATTGAATGTCTTCAGTCCCTTATTTTATACCCTTGTTTTGTATCAATTGTCACCAAAATTTCCACGTTGTTTATTTTTCATGTTCTTTATTTTGTAAAAAAATTTCAAGTAAGGTTAATAAAAGAGCGGAAAAGAATCAAGGTCTCAAAGTTTTTTTTGTCTTTGTGTGACAATAGAAGTGCGAATGGGGATTCATGTCTTGCAAGTAAACTTGTAAAACTAGTGAAGTATTTAAATATTTTAAACATTACGATTATATTTAAAGAAATTTTAAATAATGAATAGTTTGACAAATAAATTTTTATTTTTATTTTTATTACATTTTTATTAGATTTCTTTGTTATATTAATTACACAGGAAGGATGTTCATTAATAGATACTTGTCATGTATTTATAATTGATTATTATACTCATTATTTGTGTTATATATTATATTATTAATTTGATTCTTTTATTATAGATATAAAGAATAATTAAATATAATCGGGATAGAGATACTTGTGATTTATAATTCAATTAATATTCATATTAAAACTTTTGACTTTTTTGTTAAATCATTATTCTTAATTCATGTTTCGCCGATCATGTGTATATAGAAAAGTAATAATGATCTGCAGAGATAAGTTAATTATAATTTTTTCTTCTAAAAAAGAATCTCACGCTGTCTATATAATAAATCCAATGAATACCAATAAAA
>CAUDNR010002236.1:34082-56297 GCA_958430865.1 Entrophospora sp. SA101 | reverse complement strand
ACTGCAGGGTGGTGAACATTGATGAGTTCTGTACTTCCTCAGTCTGTTCTTTGTGTGATGGGTGGTTTGATAAGCATAAAAAATTTTGGTCTGTCAGAGTCTGCAAATCAGTCTGTCTGACACATTGGAATTGAGATGTTAATGCTGCCCATAACATAAGGAACATTTTTTTGCACACAAACACTTATGGAGAGAGACCCGATCCATTTATAAGGGGGACTTACTGACCTCTCTGCTGCCATTTTAACTGTGGCAGGATATGTCTAGCTGGCAGCAGCATCAGCAATGATGACTTTCTATGAAGCCACAATTAGCTATAGGGAGGATTTGGATCTTCCTGATTTAGTGTAATAAGATTTACTTGTTAGTCAATAAAAGTCAGGCAGTGATAATTGATTCGAGTAGTGATGGTGAAAATGTCATGTACTCCAAATCACTCACGGTAAATTATTCAGCGATGGTTTTATATAACCCATTTTTGTTAAATTAATTAGCTAAATATTGTCTATTGTTATTATTATTATTATTATTATGTTACATTATTTAAATAATTAATGTTTAATATGACGTTTATTAAAACTGTTTTTTCTAATATGATTACGCATTTGATAACTAATTTCTGACATTATTCTGTTATTTCAAATGCCCAAAATATAAAAATTTTTGATGCAAAGTTAACTGTGTAACAAAATATAAAATACAACAATAAGCTTTAAAATAAAATAAAAATGGCTACATCTGTTCAATTTACTGTGGGAAAACTTGATGCTGGAATGGTAAATAGAAATTATAAATATAATAATAATATATAATTACAAAAATTAAATAAACAGGTAAAATAAATAACAAATTTTTAAATGTAGGCAATCTTGTTGACAGAAGAACATCACCTTATTGAGTTTCCCTCACTTCTACTTCCACCTGGTGTTTCTTCAGGCAGTATAGTGAACATTAATGTTGCTCGTAACTACGAGCAAGAATCAGCCCAGAGTCGAGATTTTTGGTCACTTCAAGAAGCCATATTAAAAGAGTTTGGAGAGAATTCATCACCTGGATCGGATAAAATCAGAAATAAATTAGAGAATTTGACCGATATAAATATTTGTTTTGGTAATCTTGTTGATGGTGGTGACGACGAGAACGACAACGACGACGATGGTGATCACGACAATAACGGTATTGGTGAAAGTGATAATATAAAACCAAAAAGTAAACAAGAATTAATTGAAATTATAAAAAGAATTGGTGCAAAATATGAAGAACATGTTGGACCTGACACAACTCATTTAATATGTAATGCACAAGGTGGTATTGAGTATCAACGAGCAATTGAAGGTAATATACCAATCGTGAAACCTGAATGGTTGGTTGCTTGTGAAAAAGCTGGTAAAATACTAGCTTCACCTTACTATCTTATACCACAATCAGGTGAAAAATAATTTAATAATATTATTTTTTTAATTAATTAATTATTGGGAGATGTTTGGATAGATTTTAATAATTTATTTGGAGTTTTGGGGTAGATTTAATCAATTTCTTTATTTTTATATTATCATTTCTAACAATAATAATAATAATAAAATTTTTTTGAAAAAAAAAAACAATAATAGAGAAAACTAGAAAAGATCAAATATAAATATTATTTTTTCTTCTATTAATAAAATGTATTATTATATAGATATGCAACTATTATGGCACACATTCGTTTAATACTATTATTCATTTCCTAATAGTAAAAAGAATATATAGATAGAAAAAATATATATATATATATATACATATTAATAAAGACTACAAATAATAAATAAATAGATCATTAATTATAAGAAAAAAAACGTAACTTTTTCGTTTTTTGTTTTTAATATGAAAGATAAGATATAAAATATATATTTATTCGATGATTGATTTTTTGGTTTTAATTTCCAAAATAATTTATCGTATAGTATCATTATCATTTTACCAAAGGACGTACATGACCTGTTTCATCTTTACATAACCTTTCATTGTATTTTTGCATTTCCTTAAGATATGCATTTGCCTTTGGATCTAATGTAGTGGCATCACGACTTTCATCATCCGCATTTACACGTTTTGGTTCAGGTTCGATGTCTGATGATGATGATGGATTAACTTTACGTTTTCCTCGATTTTTCTGTTAAGAATAAAAACACAATGTATTTAGTGATTTGAAATAATGAATAAAGATATTACTTGATAAATGAAAATACCCGTCAATAATAATTGATAATTGATACTTACAATTCGATCTTCGAATGCCTTCTTCCTAATAATACATATATATATATAGTATTATATATTTTTTGAAAAAAGATTTTATTTTACACATTAAATATAATAAAATGAATGAAGAATCAAATGATATTAAAAAAAACAATTACGATTTAATTCGATGATTGTTTTTAAAAGTAAATTTTTTAAAGGAAAAAATTTTATTTTTAAATTGTTAAAATAGTGTTGTAAGTAAAAAGAAAAATCAAACAATTCCTGAAGAAACTTTTCTTTTGTTATTCTAAGAGACTAATTAATTATCTTGATATATTAATCATATTAATCAAAAATTGAAACCTGTTCCTCTTAATCAGCCATATCAAATATGCATACATACAATATATATGCATATAAATATATAAATATACATACAATATATATGTATATAAATGTATAATATAATGTATATGTGTGTATATATCTTGGATCAAAGAAAAAATGACCAAATGGTTTTTCTTTCTTACTTTCTATTTACTTATTTTCTTTGTCTCTATAAATTCCTTATCAAAAGAACAATTATAAATGTATAAATCTATATATTTCTTTAATTCCTCACCTTTCTAAAGCTTCAAGTTGTTTCTTTTTTTCATCTTCCTCTGCTTTCATTTTTTTAAAACGATCCAAAAAACTCCCATCATTTGAAAAAATGTTTATCGCGGGAGCATTCTTTGAAGCTTTTGGAACGCCATTATTTATACTATTAGCATTATTGTTACCGTTACTATTACTAACTCCGTTACCACTATTGCTACTATTACTACTTAAACTATTGCTATTGTTAATGCTAGCATTGGTTGTTGATGTTGTTGATGTATTACTAACATTTGGAGTGTCTTTTGTATTTGATAAATTGTTGTTGGAAGGCCTTGAATCATCATTGTTACTATCACTATCGCTACTATTACTATTATTACTATTCATTATTTATTTCTACAAATTGTGGAAAGTTTGAGAAACAATAAATGTAGTGCACAAATTTCTTAAATTGTGTATTCTAAATTGTGTATCATTTGATTAGTGCTATAACCAATTTTACTAATATCACTTTTTCTTCCTCTTTTCGAATGCAACAAATAATTCGGTCTTCTTATAAGATTGTAGTCATCACACACACAAATAATTGCGCACAAAAGATTTACGGAATCGTGATCTTTAAGAATATCTTTGTTTCCTTCAGAAAAAAACTTGTGATGATTTAAGTATTTAGTCATCTCTCTCTAGATGAATCAAATGGAATTCCCAAATTTTGACATTAGAAGGAGGTTACTAATACCATCTTATCAAATAAATCAAAATTGTTTTTGCTTGATAACATATATTAAAAAAAAAGAACTCCAGATTCAAAATAACTTTTTGACAATAAAATAAAATAAATAATAATCCAAATCAAATCATAACCAAAACCATTCGCTGGTAAATAGATCCTTATCAATCTGATCGAATCTTTATCCTGTTGTATGTATTACCTTGGGGAGTTATTTGAAGAACGGGATATTTTAACCAGGAAACAGTCAAATATTAATTATTTGGTATTAGGAATCTTGGTGTGTGGGGGTTCCTAACCATAACCCCTAACCCTATTCAAATATTCGTTTAATATAATTATAATCACGAATACCCTTATTAATATGAATAATTACGAATATATCACTCCCACAGTAATTATAAAGAATATTCATAGTAATTATGGGTACCCTTATTTATTAAAATAATTATTATATCATTTGTATAATTAATAATCATAATTAATAGATAAAATATCTTATAAATCATTACTATTACTGTTGCTTGAATGTTTGAATATTAAAAATACCAAAAATAATTATGAGTACCAAATAATTATGAAATGAACTTAAATTTATTCGAATATTCGTAAATAGATTGATATTCGAATACTCGTAAAAACTTGCTTTTCGGTTATGAACGCTAGGTGCATGAATGAAAACATGAAATATGCAGTAATAAAATAAATCTTTACCATATTTATAATTAATGTAATTTTTCTAAAACTTCTCTAGTTTTATTATAAGCGAAAAAAGTTACAGCGCTAACAGGAGCAGCTTTAATTATAGCAGGAGTTAAACCTCTATAAAGCCCACAGAAACCTTCATTTCTTATGATAGTTTTAATATTAACTATTATTGAATTGGTATATAAAGGAATATAATTTATAAAAAAATATTTTTGTTTTGGTGAAGGAGGTATTTGTAATTGCATACGTTTACGTATTAAATCTAATGGAAATACACCTGTTTTACTTATTATACCAGACATTGCTCCTATAATCATATCATTTGTTGATGAAAACATTTTTAAATATTGATTTTTTTCCTGTTATGATTTTGGTTATTGTAGTTGATATTGTTTTTATTAGTAAATTTTGAACATAAATAAATAGTAAATAGATGAATTTTTTGATTTTTGATTTCTTTAAATTTACCTCGAATTGTTCAAATGTTTTTTTAAATAATTCAAAGCTACCAAACATTAAACCCATATAGGGAATAATTTGCATAATTGATGCGGTCAATCCTTTATAAAATCCTTTAAATCCTTCTTGAGAATGAATTTGTCTAATTGCATCCATGATTCCATTATATAACTTTGTTTCTCCTTGTGCAGCAAATCTAGTTCTTAATATATCAAAAGGATATGTCAAGAAGGTGGCAGTACTTCCACATATTCCACCAGCAATAAATGATTGTAATGTTTTGTTTGATAATAATACTGATAATGATGATGAATTGTTCTTTTCGTAATTTAAGAATAAATTATGTATTTTTTGATATGTCAAAAATTGTATGGATCCATACGATAAATATAAAAATTCCGCTGAAAGATTACCCTTCCATAAACTCTAATAATAACAACAAAATCAATATGATTTAGTTTAATTAATCAATCAACCAGTTTCTTTACCTTTATTCCTTCTTCGTGAATTATTGTTTTGAATGCATTAATCATCCCAGTATATTTAATATTACCAATATTATTATTAATATTAACTAATTTATTATTATTAAATTCCTTTGATTTTCCCGATTGAAGCTGTAATAAATGATAATATTAATAAGTAATTTATGATAAATATTACTTGATTTTGATTATCGATCTTTACTTGTAATCTGATCTTTACAACATCCAATGGTGAAGAAACAAATCTTTATTAAATAATTAATATTAATAATTAGAAAATCATATAGATTATTATTAGGTAAAATTGATATTCTTGAATTTTACCTAGATACCATACCAGCAACTGCACCACAAATGCCAGTTTCTATCGAAGAAAGCTTTGTTGAAGCTAAAGGAGGTGATGTAGAGGAAGACGATTGTGATGACGCTATTTGTTGTTGTTTAACAAGATCATTATTATCGTTATCATTATTGTTGTAATTAAAATCTAAATGCAAACCAAAACCAAACAGAGTAAATAAACAATTTGTTTTATATACTAATTATTAATTAAAAACAAATTATTTACTTTGATTCATTTAAAAATTGAAGGAAAGGATCTGCATGGTAAAATTCCCTCTTAAAAAATTTTGCCCAGATCGGCATCAATTAACATAGTCAAAAAATAAAAAGAAATTCTCACAATTGAAGCAGGAGATTTTCCTATTATTTGCTTTAAGAAATAAGTTTATTTTTTTTGGCTACTGCCTCTACTCACGAAACTGACCAATTATATGATCCTTTACTTTCTCATTTGAGTTGAATTAATGAAAATGCTCAACTGAAAAAATTCTTTTTAGACAAATATTACTAACAGATTTTTGGGTTCATTGATTTTAGTTTTATAAGGGATCAAATGTAATATATAGTTTAGAACAAATTCAAAATTAATAGTTTAAAATTATATATTAATTAAATTTAACCAAGATGGGGAATGTATTATGTCATGTGATTATGATTATTGGATTACATTTTTAGTTACGTTTTAAATTACATCATCATATGCATGCATACATCAAAATATTTCTTCAAGTCCCTCCCTACATTAAGACAATAAAAATTTTTGTCTTGATATTTTCTTATCATATTAACAATTTACAACATTAATAAACGAAAATATGGTAAAAACTTTTTTATAAAATATATTGTTTAATATATATCAATATTTAACCCTTTGTTTGTTTGAAGTTAGTACGATTACGCTCAAAAGAAGGAACTGTTCGCATGGAAGTTGATCCAAATGAAGATGTAACTTCATTAGGAGAAAAGGTAATAATTTTCAATATTACCTTGTTAAATTTATCTATATTATTTATGTTTTTTATTTAAAACAATTGTTTTGATCGTTCGTTACTATTATAGATAGCAAAACAATATAATTTAAGCGACCTTTCAACTATTGCTATTTCTGACAGGCCAACTACTTCTCAACCGATAATTCAGTTAGCAGGCCAAACTCTTAGTCAAATAGGACTTAGGTACATAAAAATTAAAATAAGATTTACAAATCTTTTAATTTTTTAACCAATTTAACTTTTTTCTTAAAAGTCATGGAGCTCTTGTTTTTGTTACATTTAACGATTCAACAACAACAGCAACAACTGGATCAAACGCATCGTCGTCAAGTTCAACGACAACACGAACAGAAAACGGCACTGACAAAAACTCAATTGAAATACAACAACAACAACAACAACAAATTTCACTTGATGATATGTTTGAGAAACAAGATGGTCTGATAAAGCGTGAAAGAGATCCTAAATTGTACGAACAAGAGAACATATATGTTTTTGTGTGATTGATGTAGATGTATATTTTATAATGAATTTATCATTGTTAATATTCACACAATTTTTTTGTAGTTGCAAACATGCTGGAAAAGGAATGTGTGATTATTGTATGCCGTTAGAGGTAAGTGATTTCATGAACAGATTTCACGAATATTAAAAATGTTCTATATATTTCTTATAAATTACTTATTGTTTTGTTTATTTTATTCATATATATATATATATATATATATATATATATGTGTATATATGTATGTAGCCTTACGATACAAAATATCTTTCTGAAAAAGGGATAAAACACATGTCATTCTATGCTTATTTACGTAAAATTAATAAACAAAACAAACAACAACAGAATATGAAATTTATTCCACCATTAGAAGAACCAGACTTTAAAGTAAAAACTAATTGTTCAAGTGGTCATGCACCATGGCCTGAAGGGATTTGTACAAAATGTCAACCAAGCGCCGTCACCTTACAACTTCAAGTAACCTTATTAAAAAATTATTTTTTTCATGAAAAATAAAATTTGTTATACTTAAAAAAAAAAATTATATATGTTAATAAATTTTAGCAATATCGCATGGTGGATCATGTAGAATTTTCTGTGTCAAGTTTAATTAATGATTTTATTAATTTTTGGCGATCTACTGGATATCAAAGATTTGGATATTTATATGGTAGATATGAATCATATCCTGACGTACCACTAGGAGTAAAAGCTGTTGTTGAAGCAATATATGAACCACCACAAGAAGATGAAGTAAATGAGTTGTCCTTGACACTTCCATGGAATGAAGAAAGTTTAATTGATGAAGTTGCTGCGGAATGTGGTTTGACTAAGGTTCTACATATATGTTTACAATTTTGTATAGATATTTAATTGATTATAATGAAGTGCAAATATTTAATTATTTACTATTTTTTTTTTAATAATAATAGGTCGGGATGATTTACACAGATCTTGTAGATGATGGAACAGGACAAGGAAAAGTTATTTGTAAAAGACACATTGATTCATATTTTCTTTCATCCCAAGAATGTTGTTTTTCAGCGACAATGCAGAATAAGCATCCAACGCATACAAAATGGTGCGTATCCAAACAATTTGATAGTAGATTCGTTACGTGTGTGGTGACAGGAAATGAAAATGGTGACATTGATGTTTCATCATACCAAGTTTCAAACACATGTGCAGCCATGGTATCTGCCGACATTATTGAACCTAGCGTAGATCCAAGCATAATGAGAGTAAAAGAGAGCACCTCAAAAAGATATGTGCCCGAAGTATTTTATAATTATAAAAATAAATACGGTATTGAAGTTAAAGAAAGTGCAAAACCTAGCTTTCCCGTTGAATATCTGTTGGTTAATGTAAGATTATTGTTATTGTTGTGATAAATTAATTAACAACAAAAGCAACAACAACAACGATAATAAATAAAATTATTATTATTATTATTATTATTATTATTAGGTAACGCATGGGTTTCCATTCAATCCGAATCCTCTTTTCATTTCAAAAAAGACTTTTCCAATTGCAAATAGAAGTGTATTGGAAACTCAGGATTTAAGAAATTTACATATTTACCTTGGATCTACATCCAGTGAAGACATTGATAACGAATTACTTTCTAATTTCCAATTATTAACTTATATAAAAAGCACAGATATTCTAGATCAGGTAATAAAAATAACGATAATATATAAATAAATTATTAAATATTAATTAATTTATTAACTTATTCAATATTATAGAATGACTTTTCCTCATTGGTAAAATGCGCAACTTCACATGAACCAAACGATGCAGTTCAATTAGCAATCAATCCTGGTTGGCAAACATTATTAGCAATCATGAGAGAGAAATATGGTAAGGTCTTAAATATCACATACAGCGCTTTAAATTTTTTTTATTCATATATAAAAGTCATGGATTGTTTACTAAATATTTATTACTATCATCAATTCATCAAAACAGAAGATTTCTTTTAAAGATTCAATTCTAAACGTAGTTGCCAAGTGTAATTGGCACATTAAAAGCAGTCGAATGAGAACGGAAATTATTTTCTTTTGTATTAATATTGAATTTTTTTAATTCTGTTCACATAAAAAATACAATAACGTTTGGCTAATAAACTTAAAATTCATCGATCACCATTACAATGATCATCATCATATTATAATCGTATATGTTTTTGTATTTTTTTCTTGCAAAAATTAAACAATAAATTAGTCCAGTGGGTATTTTACATCATATAACTTTGTATATTATACAAAGTTTGTTAGAACGAATTTTCTTGGCCCTGACTGCGTGAGAAGGATACAGGCGAATAAGAACTACGACTTGAAGAGACAACCCAAGGCAGGGAATTTACGTGATAATTTTACTAAAACAATCGCTTGGTATGGTTCTGAAGAAAATATCATATTTATTAATAACCGGAAATATTGTTTCCTAAAATAACATCTTATTTAATCAATACGCAACATTCGGTTATTGGAAATTTACGGATGCTGAAAATATTCTTCTTCTTCTTGTAATAAATAGAGAGAGATGTTTATATCAATATAAATATCTATATATAGACTTGCTCATTATTATTCATGCCTGCTAATTCGTTATTATTGTTTATATCAGTCTTCAAGTTCTAACGGAATCACGAATTTTGATGACATGGCAAGGATATAATAGGTACTAGTTCTACCCAAAAATGTAACTTGTAAAAAAAAAAAATTTTCGAAATCCAATAAATCAATCAATACGTGATAGCAACAAATTCTTTTAGTTTTTACTCAATTTATCTATTATAATAAAGATTTAATAAAGAAATATTAATACCATTATTTATTATTATTATTATTGTTTTTTAATTTAATCAATTTCATGGGATTCTTATTTGTGGAGAGTAACATTCATCATTCACTAATAATGTATCAGAATTTTAATAATGAACCTATTTTTTTTGTTTTTAAATCCAAAAAAAAAAGGGGGTGGAAATTGTATTTTACATTTTTGGTATCTGTATTCCAAAGAGAAATTATTCAATCTCAAACGTGAATTCACTCAACGTTTAAAGATTACTTTTTTAAAAAGATTTGTTTTACATTGGTAAAATGACAAAGAAAAATAATTTACAAAAATCACTTGTCATTTTACATCATTTCCTAAAAATTAAAAAAGAAATAACAATGTTGAAGACCTAAAAATTTCATTTATAAATAAATACTTTTGATGCCCAGGCTTTTTTTAAAAAAAAAAAACAAATAATAGCAACAATATTATTATCATTGTCATCTCTAATACATCTTAGTTACTTAAAAAAAATTATAAATTATTTTTTAAAACAAAATGAAGGAAAACTATAAAACAGTATGTAAGTACTTCAAAGCTTGCTACGAATGCAGTCGAAAACACCTCAGATGTGACAATAATATAAATTGTGCAAATTGTAAAAAGAGGAGAGTAGAATGTGTTAGAGGTGAGGAGAAGAAAAAAAAGCTAGAGATGGCAAAGAAATTAATCGATCCTCCTACTGTACCCTCTCATTAAAACCCTGCTGCAGGGACTTGTGTGACTTGATTTTTAGACAATGTTTTTTTAATTTTAATTTTAGTTTTTTATTATTTGTTTTTTTATTAATTTAATATTATTATTATTATACTTATTATTATTTATATTTATATTAATCCACTCTTCATGCACCAAAGTTAATTTTAACGTAACGTTTCATAGTTTTATAATTTATGGCTCTAGTTTTAAACCTACTCTTAGTATTAATATTAGATGAACTTGTTAATGTTGATTGGTGTTAGAAATTGATATTTATTAATACAGACAAAATCTAATTCATATATTATTATTAAATTTTCGCAAGTAGAAAAATAATTTAGTTATAGAAAACGTAATAAATGAATAATTTTTTATTTATTATTATTATTATAATTACCTATTAATGTCACAATGATAGGAAATCAAGATTTTCAGTTGATCATTTTACATATATATCATTCATTAATTAATTGCCTTTTTTGAGAACAAAATAAAAAATGTTTTAGGCTCTAAAAAAGCTTGTTTTTAATGTAATAAAGAGTTTTTTTTTTCAAATCATATTGATTCGATAAAAGACACCATTACGCGTTTTAAATACGATTAGCCATTATTTATTCCATCTTACAATTTTGAAATATATTTGTGCTATAGCAATATCACATTCAAAATTTTGAATTTGTAACTTGTAGCACCCTAACGGCGTAATAGTAATGAATATGAATCATTAAAAATACTAAAAATATGTAAGGTTCCGACTATGGAGTTTTTCCCCTAATATTCTCCAAAAGGATATAACAAACTATAAGCAAGCCAAATCGTGTCAAACACAACAAACATACAAACAAATTTTTCGTAGTCATTTCATTAAATAATCATCATAACTACCCGATTGATCCAATTTTACAGAAAAACAAATTAGAAATTGTGTGATGAATGTGATATTATTATTATTGATAGTGGTGTCGATTTAATATATTCAATAAACGGAAATAATTAGCAAAAAAAATTTTTTTTTAAGTTTAAGTAAATAAATAAAAACAAACAACGCCTTAATAACGATTAACATATTATTAATTTCAACTTATAAAGTTGCAAAGGAATCCTTTCTCCTGGTTTCACTCTTAATGGTCGAGCAATAAACTTACATACAGTACATATGATCATAATATTTAGTATTCAAATCAAAGAAAAGTAAAGATGACATATTTCATTGACGAATTAGTTTTATATATCTCTCTTTCTTAAATTTCCATTTTTTATTTGAAATCGCTTACAGATTAAGTTTACACCAAGGCATTTATATGTATACGATATATAATGTATAAGTACCCATTGACCGATTTCTCAAACAACAAAATTATAGTATTTTTTTTAAATATAGTTATAATCACAAATTTGGATCAGTAATTTTCAATATAAAAAGAGAGAAAATTTCTTTTTCATTCCATCGTCCTTTGAAAAAAAAAACTCTTTTCAAAAACATTATAATAATAGCATTTATATCCATCTTTTCATTATTATTATTATTTAAAAACACTGTTTAATTAATTATTAATAATGAATAGTGACGACAGCAATATTAACAATGACAGCAATATTAACAATGACAGCAATATTAACAATGACAGCAATATTAACAATGACAGCAACATTAACAATGACAGCAATATTAACAACGACAGCAACCTTAGTAACACAGTTACCAACATTAAAAAATCCAGAGGGCCGTATGTAAAGAATGCATGTACCAATTGCAAACAAATTCACAAGAAATGTACAGAGGGCAATGATCCCTGTGATAATTGTTCGCGTAGAAATTTGCCATGTCATAGAGGTAATAACTACATCAACGTTATTATGTTATTGCTTTTTTTTAGTATCAAGAAAAAATTAATTTTTACTTCTTATTCAGAGAAACAATTAGGTGGAAATTTAAATCAAATTCATTATCAAGACTTTAATAATTTCTATTATAATAATAACTACCGGCTACAATGATATGTTTTTTAATCTAATTAATCTCGTTACTCTATACTTTTATTAATTTTAAATATTGATTTATCCATAATTCATTTATCTTTATTATATTTGTAATTTTAATTTAGTTAATATAATTTTTTATAATATATAGTTAATCTCGTTATACTGTATTTTTTTTATATTTAAAAATTGTATGACGATCAATGATCGGCGTTATGCGTAAATCTTAAAATGGCATAATTCAATAAAAATACTATATTGCGATTAAAATATTAATAATTCCATGTATAAATTTGTTATATTATTATCAAGAAAATTGTAACAAATTGTGATAAATCTTATTTTTAAATTAATTTGATCATTAAAGAATATATTGAATCAAATATATAATATAATAATAAATCAGTATTAATGGCAAGAATTTCCGTTTATCTTCCATCTCCTCCACTAATTCATACAGCCATTAAATAAAAGCAATGAATGTTAATACTCCAATAACCGATTCTATCACTTACCATAGAGATAGATGATTATTCACAAAAAATGATCTTCTTCACAATCATTTCATTTTGTGGATGGAAATGATCTACTTGATCAAAAAGTTTTACACGTTTTTTAATTATTAACTAAAAATTATTTTCATCATTATGCATAAACGTGCTTTTGTGTTTTTATTTATATTTTTTCTCGAGAGAAAAAATATTGAAACATCACTAATGATCAATTTGTTGATAATAGAAAAGGTATGGCAATCAAAAAAAAAAAAAAAAAGAAAATAACGATAAAGTGAAATTTTTGTCGTTATGAATTCCTGAATTGTAAGAAAGGTCACACAATTTTATTCTGATCTGTCTGATTTAATGACAATAATAAAAATTTTTCTATTCTAAAGCGCTAATATATTCGAACAGAGCAACGGGATAATTATAAACCTAATCCTCCGAATTTGTTGTTTGAAAGTAAATAATGTACTGAATAAATAAATATTTGCATATTGTGTGTCATTGCGTGCTAAACAAAAGTATTTTTGGCAATAATGTATTGAATAATTCGATTAACAATTTATTTAAGGATATTTTCATTATTCCTTTTCATATGGATTTCAATAAGCGATACCTTCCTTGATCAGGCGAGTTACATTCAACCCCCTCTAAGTGCATCCTCTCTAAATGCACGCCATGTCTCATTCCCAAACTTATAGTGAGCTTATAAAATTATCCCCTCTAGATGCACGTTCATGAGAAATAGTGATATGTTCCCAAGGAGGGTGCACTTGGAGGAAGTTGACTGTAATTAAATGTACACGTGATTTTCACTGATTTTGGTGTAATGTTGATCATTACCTTGCTTTACGAAATTTTAAAATCCTTTGTATCACGTTACGCATTTTTGAATCCACTAAAAATTTTTTTTTTTTAAAAATTGGCTTTAAATTAGTTTTAAATCAGTTGCTAAAATAGTAAACGGGCATTAATTTTTTTATTTATTAGTTTTTTCAATATCACACTCTATAATGAACCTTTTTGTCACATAAGTATTTTTTTACTATAATAATAATAGATAGTAATAGAGAGGCGAAATAATTATCAGGAGTAATTTATAAAATTGTTATCTATCATCAAATTATCATTGTCATTGTTATCAAAAAAGAAATTTTTATAAAGAAAAGATCAAATGGAAAACCAAATCAAGGGTACCCGCGTTCGGTGCAACGTTAAATATATCAAATTTGATGACAAAGTAATTTGTAATACTTGTGTCAATGTAGGATATGATTTATCATTTAACCAGCTCGGAATAAATTATACAACTTGATCACTGAACTTTCTGCACCACAACGCCAATTTGTGAAATCAAAATGCAATAAAAACTTCACGGTTACGTGACATTAAAAAGAATATGGTATGTTATATTAATATGGAAATTGCCGATAATTGTTATGCGGTTTTAATGATTTTTAAAGAATTGTTACGGAACTATAAAAGGTGAATCGTAACTTTATAGAGAAAGGTTTTACATTTCCATTGTTGGAGGAATTAAAGGATCTATCTATAGTCAATGAAAAGTTCAAAGACCAAATGACTTGCATCATAATAAACAAAATCTTTGTTCATTTGTTTTGATTTCACGTCGTAAAATTCACAAGCACACGTACACGTGCAAATTTTTCTTACAAAATATTCCCAAATCAGGCATACGGGCTCAGTCAAATGTTCTTCCAAAAATAGTAACAGCCGTGATGGCCTTACTTTATTGGATGCGTATTTGCGAACCCCACTATACGATAATCGTAACATACAGTGTGTGTTTCAAAAAAAAGGGCGCAAAAATGTAAAATGAAAAAATTTTTCACATGACAAAAAATGATTGGACATCTTGTTTGAATGATTGTATGTTTATTACATGGCGTTCGCAATAGGATAATGATCCAAAGCACAAATCACGTGCTACAAAATATTCATTTCTGAAAAAAGAATATGGCCGTCCAACGGACCTGACCATTGTGGTATATCATAAAAATAACGTTGAAAAAAGGATGCTGACGAAATGAAGAGATTTATGATTGAAGAATTCCTTAGGAAATGGTCAAATATCATTATACTTATGAAACAGAAATGTGAGTTGGTTTTAGAAAAAAAACGAGGATAGAATTTCTTATCGATTTTTTTATTTAATAAAGTATTTGATAAGCTTTCAAATGAATCTATATAGTTTTGTTGATTTACCTTACATAATTCTTGAGATATATATTGTTTCAAATCACATTTTCAAAGATATAAACGCGAAAAGATAGTGTATGGTGTTTAGTTTAGAACATGAAGAGTTTTATGGCGAAAACCACCAAAAAACGTAGAACCAAGCAAATTAGAGCGAAATACTCTTCATAGCTCTAAACTGCACGTTATCCACTATCCTTCTGCGTAAATTTGGTATATCTTTGAAAATGGAAAGCGGTATATATTAATATGTTTATGTTGATCACATAGTTCTAACCTGTTTTTTCAGGTAATTTAATTTAATGAAATTATTTTTGTAAATCATATAGATCTAAATTAAGACAATGCTTACTGGCGTAAGTTAATAATAATAAGTAATGTCCATTTAAAGTTGCGAATAATATAATCACGGAAATCTGAAACATCAATATATTTGCTTTCTACTCTTTTTAGCAAAGTTTGAAAGGAATAAAAAAAGTCATTTTACTTTAGATGTTTATTTATTGTTTATAAAACAATTCATGTAACTCTTTACAAATTTGTTCAATTAATAAAATATGGCAGAACATAACTTTTATAAAGAGAAATATAGGTCTTATTTTATAGACTTTTCATAATATCTATTAAGTATCCTTATTACAAAGGAAAGGATTGAGCATCATTGATACCTGGATATATAGATGAGAGAATGTTGTATAATTTATATTTTCTGCAATATTAATTAATATGCTATGAACTTAATGAAAATAATACCGAAAATGATTGTTGACGTCTCGCATAATCTAAATGTCTACGTTTCAGGACGGAAATTCTTGCGCCGGTTTTTTCTAGTTGATCAAGGCAAATCAACTTATTTACGTGGCCATCATGTCGCAAGGTAAATAGAAAAATAAATACTTTGAAAGTTGCCATGCTTACCATTCTCATTATTAGTCATCATCGGAAGAATGACAGATTTTTCTTCTTCATATTCTTGTTTAACTAATGAGAGCAACATTGTTTTTTTTTTAAGTTATTGAAATGATATGACATTAGTAATAGTAATTATGGAATCGTCACGATATGATAATGATTTCTTTATTTAATAAAATTCGAGGTTAGGAATAATTATTAAAAGTTTTTATTTCTTGAGCTAGAAATGCAAATAATTCTTTGGACGAGTAGCCTCTGCTTTATTGACCTACTAGAACTATAAACAGCCAGGTTTCTCGAACACACAAGTCATTTTTATTACAAATTATTATTATTATTCGCAATTACAATTATTAAAAGATTTCTCCTCTTCTTCTATTTATAGTAACTATCGTAGCGCCTTTATTTAGTAATAGTAGCTCTAATTAAACAATTATTAGCGAAGTTGCTTCTGGGACAGGCTCTAGGTCGGTTGTTGTATACTGATTGGAGAATTTGTTTTAGTGAAGGAAAAATTAATGATGAATTAACGTTTTTTTAAAAATGATTAATAACTTGTTATTTAGTTGGCATTTAATATGATGACGAAAAGAAAAGTCCATTATCGAATGTATGGAATAATATGATGATATTACTGAGCTCTTGTACTTTAAAAATCGGCTTCAACTTCTCCTGGCGTTTTTATCCCAGGTTTCTTGAAGCCAATAAATAATATCAATGTTATTTTGAATATATTTTCTTTCGAAATTAAATTAATTATTATTAACTCTATTATAATCACGAGCAAAATGTCCAGGTTGGTTACATTTAAATAAGTATGTCATTATTATTATCATTCGAAGATTTATTATGGTTATTATCATTGAAATTGTTACCTGCTCTTTTCCCCCAATTACTACTGACATTTGAATGAAACTTTTACTATTCTTCTTTGTTAATTACTAAACTTTTAATACTTTTTTGTAAATCAATCAATGGATCTAATTTTTCTTTTAGTTTTTGTTCAATTAACTTATACATTTTAATAATCCTTTTTGTTGAATAGATGCTAATGAACTAGTTGACAAATATCCTGGAATCATAAAATATGCAGATAATTTCATATCTCTAGAAAAGGCTTTTAATATATTAATTTAATATTATTGGCATAGATGGTTGAACAGGTACAAGGAACTCAGTCCTCTTAACCTGTCCATAAATTGTCGAATTTTATCAGATACTGGATATACATCTTCTGAATCTATTTTTCATCCAAAGAATCTGAATATTCTTCTATAGTTCCATCAATCTTTGTTTTTATTTCTAAGCTGACACATCCATAGCGAAATACGAAAAGGACCACAGAAATGGTTTTTAAATACATTCACAGACCCACAATTTGGGTACATGATTACTATCCATCTATTAATTTTGATTAAAGCGGTTCATTTTGAATTAGAAGGTACGATTTTTCATCAGAAATACTAACCATTCTATAGGATCATGCGCACCTTTTTAAAAAATAGGAAATTCTATTAATCTTTTCTCTTTATTAGAGTTTCTCCTTTGGTCACTTAAAATGGTTAATGGATTTTGTAGGACATGATATGCTCATCTACTATCAAATCCACCATATTACCTCACTTTCGTCATCATTATTAGAACTATTATATCATTAATGATCAAAGGAATACTATATATATATTGATATTGCTCATGATGAAGGTTTATAATTATTTGCAATTTAAATATAAGTGAAAGTTTGTGATATTTCATTAGTGCTGGATTGATTTTATGGGGGGGGGTTATTATGTTCTCTTCCACACAACTTGCATCAAATTGTTATCAATCCAAATCCTACTACTCAAAAGAACAAAAAAATAAAAAAATAATAAATAAAAATATTTTTAAAAAAATCATTAGTCAAAGCTCGTTAAATTTATAGGTCTGGCACAGCAAATTTTATGAATTATGCTATTATCGCTCTTTAATATTAAATGAGAATGAGATTTTTCTATAAAAAGATAAGATTTTCGATGAAAAAATTTATTGTGTTATCAATTGAATTCTTATTTATCTGTATTTCTACGCTTAAATTTGAAAACTTGAATTCATTTTTTATATTAGCATATTAACAAGGGAAAACAATTGAATTTACTATTTACGTAATAGTAATATTTTTATGGTTAGACAATATATTATCAAATTATCGAATAAATCAATCACGTACTTATTTTTATTTCTCTGCAGGTACTTTATCTCCAGAATTCTAATCTCATGAGACATTTTATACCTCAATTCTGTAACAGAATAGGCCAAATTCTGAATAAAAACGTGAATTATGTTTATTGAGACAAACTAAACCTCAACCAAAGAATATTGAATTAGCGCAAAAATATAACATTAGCACAAGCCAAGTTAGTGATATATTGAGAGTCTAATAGATGGCTTGAAATTGATCCAAATTCTTATCAAGCAAAATTAAAAAAAGCACATACTTCTCCTGTTGCTAATGTTGAAGATGCTTGAATTTTATGGATCCAGAAAGCATTTGAATGTAATGCAACAATTACAGGCAATGTTATTCAACAAAAGGCTCTAAAATTTGCCGAGTTATTAGGTAACAATACTTTTAAAGTATCGTCTGGTTGGCTTGATAAATTCAGCAGAGATATTCAATTAAAGAATATAATAAACATGAAGAATCTCAAAGTGCACCTATCGAACAGATTCCTGGAATGAGAGATGAATTGAAAGATGCTCTTAAAAATTACAGAAGAGAGGATATTTTTAATTGTGATGATTCAGGTCTTTATTGGAAGATGGAATCAACAGTCCCCATCAGGCTTAAAGCTGAATAAAGAAAGAGTAACAGTATTATTAACTTGCAATGCAACTGGTACTGAAAAGTTACTTCCTTTATTTATTCAAATATGAAAACCTCGACCATTAAGAGGGATTAAAAAAGATACATTGCCTGTTGACTATTATTGGAATAGTAAAGATAATTGTGTAGTTTTCCGTCAAAATTCATCCGCCAATTTGAATTCCCGCGAGAATACTCGACATCTAAAAATAATTTTTTTTTAAAATTAAATTGTAATAGTAAATTTCGGATATTTTAATTTTGGCGGATGTCGAATATTCTTATGGGAATTCAAATTGGCGGATGAATTTTTTGGCGGAAAACTACACGATTATATAGTAAAGCAGTTTCTATATGGAATGATTACTTAAAAAAAACTGGATGATAAAATGTGTACTGCAAATAGGAATATATTATTACTTATTGATAATGCATCAACACATATTTTAATGGATAATTTAGATTTAAGAAATGTAACAATTCATCACTTTCCTCCAAACACAACTATACATTTGCAACCATGTGATGCAGGGATAATTCATTCCTTTAAGGTCTGTATTTAAATTATTTATTAAATTATTTGTATCAAATATATTAAATTATTTATATGTATTTATATTTACAGTCAAATTACCAGAAATTATTTATTGCAAAGGAGATTAAAATTTTTGATAAGAAACATGAAGAATCTCAAAGTGCACCTATCGAACAGATTCCTGGAATGAGAGATGAATTGAAAGATGCTCTTAAAAATTACAGAAGAGAGGATATTTTTAATTGTGATGATTCAGGTCTTTATTGGAAGATGGAATCAACAGTCCCCATCAGGCTTAAAGCTGAATAAAGAAAGAGTAACAGTATTATTAACTTGCAATGCAACTGGTACTGAAAAGTTACTTCCTTTATTTATTCAAATATGAAAACCTCGACCATTAAGAGGGATTAAAAAAGATACATTGCCTGTTGACTATTATTGGAATAGTAAAGATAATTGTGTAGTTTTCCGTCAAAATTCATCCGCCAATTTGAATTCCCGCGAGAATACTCGACATCTAAAAATAATTTTTTTTTAAAATTAAATTGTAATAGTAAATTTCGGATATTTTAATTTTGGCGGATGTCGAATATTCTTATGGGAATTCAAATTGGCGGATGAATTTTTTGGCGGAAAACTACACGATTATATAGTAAAGCAGTTTCTATATGGAATGATTACTTAAAAAAAACTGGATGATAAAATGTGTACTGCAAATAGGAATATATTATTACTTATTGATAATGCATCAACACATATTTTAATGGATAATTTAGATTTAAGAAATGTAACAATTCATCACTTTCCTCCAAACACAACTATACATTTGCAACCATGTGATGCAGGGATAATTCATTCCTTTAAGGTCTGTATTTAAATTATTTATTAAATTATTTGTATCAAATATATTAAATTATTTATATGTATTTATATTTACAGTCAAATTACCAGAAATTATTTATTGCAAAGGAGATTAAAATTTTTGATAAGAAACAAAATGGTTTAAATCCAAAAGAAATTCACATATATTAGAAAGGCAATAATTTTTGTCTCATATATATCAATTGATAATAACGAGAATAATGAAATGCCAACTAAAGAGGAAATTCTTAATTCTTTTGAGGAGGATGTTATTGTAAGTAGTACAACTATTCTTAATGTTTCAATAAATGAAGCTGTAAAAACTTTTGAAATTGCTTTTAATTTTCTTGAACAAAATAATATACAAGCAGATTATAATGAGTTAAAAGCTTTAAAATTATTGAAAAAAAAAAATCATATAATATTCAAAATTCAATACAAACAAAACATTACTATTTTTTCAGTGAATAATTGACTATTAATTAGCATTTTAATTTTTTGTTATTAAAATTTTCCTGTTGATCCTGTTGGTCATTATCTCGTTTCAATGAATTTAGGTGGTCAGTCCCATAGATCCGTTGACTGTATTCAGGTAATTCATCTGGTATAGTTAATTCAATCTGTTTAGAATCTACAAAAATAGCTAAATCAATTTGTTTAGAATCTACAAAATATTTATTGCAAGAGTGGATATTAATAAACATTGTTAATTTAAAATTAATAATAACCAATAAATTGAATATTAGTAATTACCATTATTATTACCAATAATTGTTACTTTATTGGAATTCACAGGTTGGGGAAGGTTTGTAAATTTTAAGAATCTACTAGTATAAATAGCATTTGGATGAATTACTGTGGTAATTGTTGATGGATCAAATTTTATTTCATCCATTTTATCCAACTCTTTCCTAATTGATTTTAATTCATCATGCTGTTTCTTAGAATATCCACGATTTTCAAGATAACTTATCACATCATGATAAAGTGAATCCTTCCAAAAATGAATAATCTCTAAAATTTCTTGAGCAGTTGGACGTCTATCTGGATTAGCATCCATGCATTTGAATGCTAGTTCAATATAGACTTTTGGTGTATTGTTTGAGAATCCAGGTCTTACACCTCTACATATTTTAATTGCAAGATCTATATCATGTGCCAAATTATTAAATGGTTGTTGACCAGTTGATACTACAGACATCAGAACTCCAAAACTGTATATATCTGATGCCATTGTATATGGTTTCTTCTTTAAAACTTCTGGTGCAATATATGGTAATACTCCACATATATCATTCTTGTCTGATGATGATGTTTGACTAGATGTGCATGATAATCCTAAGTCTGCAATATATGGATAATTATATCTTTGAAGAATATTACCACTATGAAAATCATGATGAATAATTTTTTTTTCATGAATATCTTTTAAACCTTTAATAATTCGTTTAAGAATTTTAATTTTGTTTTCCCATTTTAAATTTTTAAAATCTTTAGTTAAATAATTTTGAAGACTTCCACCTTCCATATATGCCATTACAAATATATATTCTTTTGTAATCAGATTTTGTGTTAATCCATAAATATGAATTATATCACTTTTATCATGAAACTTCATATAATTTTTGAACTAGATAGTAAATAAAATATTTAATTACAACAATAATAATTGATAATACAGTCAGGAATTTTGCTATAAACGGTATTGCAGTTTTTGGGGAAGATCATCATTCTAGAAAAAACAAATAAATTCTAAAAATTATGTGTTACAATAAAAA